>VWZE01011525.1:0-16731 GCA_013396675.1 Eubucco bourcierii
GGTTCAAGCACACACAGGCACACCTCGCTCTGCAGCCTGACCACCTGGCATGGAGAAGAGTGGAACATGACTGGAATAGAGCATTGTGATTTCTGATTTCATTGGCCTGACACAATAATCTTGATCAAGACACCTCAAAGCATTTCCCTCTCGCCTCTTGCAATATTTTGGAACTGAAATAATTAACCATCTTAATTAGACACTTGTTTTAACTCCCTAGGACAGAGTGTTGGCTGAGCCTTCGCAAATGATGAGAACCACAGCTGCCATGTTCAGCTTTGGGAGCAGCTCAGCTGCACTCTGTGTCATCAGTTCCCATCCTGCTCTCTTGTTTTAATTAGACTCTCTTGCAGGCAACAAATCAGACTGATATTCTTCCCAAACGCTGCAAGTGCCCGGAGGAAACTGGGAATGCTAAGGGAGAAATAAAGAGCCAAACTAGATGTTTGTGGTCTTTAAGACATAAGAGCTTTGCAAACAGGGTGGAATCTGCCAAAATAGCCACATTCCATAGAGGAGTGGGTATGTTACTACCATAGCAGTGGCATTTCCAAGTTGTCAGGCAGGGATACTTCTGGCAGAGATACTCTCTGGCAGATCGGGTTTGGGTTATCTGAGGCTCCTGGCTCAGGTCCTACCTCTCTTTCCTTCCTTGCTGTTTCTTCGCACTAGTGGGACAATGTCACATGCATGACCTGTGGCAACAGCCAGGAAAGAAAGGGGATGGCAATAGAGAATGTGTTGTCCATGTCTCCATCCAACCAGCTCAGTGAATACTACAACTACTCTAAATTTAAAATCCCCAACTGCTGTGTCCAGTTCTGGGCCACTCAGTTCAAGAGGGACATAGAACTGCTTGAGTGAGTCCAGAGCTGAGCCACAAAGATAATCAAGGGAATGGAACATCTTCTTATGAGGAAAGCCTGAGGGAGCTGGGGTTGTGCTGCTTACAGAAGAGGAAACTGAGAGGTGACATCATCAATGTTTATAAATATGTGCAGGGTGAGTGCCAGGAGGCTGGAGCCAGGCTCTGCTGGGTGATGCCCAATGACAGGACAAGGGGCAATGGGTGGAAGTTGAGCCATAGGAAGTTTCATTTAAACATAAGGAGGAATTTTTTTTCCCTGTGAGAGTGACAGAACACTGGAACAGGTTGCCCAGGAGGGTTGTGGAGTCTCCCTCTCTGGAGATATCAAAAATTCACTGGATACATTCCTGTGTTATCTGTCATAGGTGATCCTGCTCTGGCAAGAGGGGTTGGACTGGATGAGGTTTGGAGGTCTCTTCCAGCCCACGACATTCTGTGATTCTGTGGTTCTGTAACATCCCCACCATGGGCAGGGAAGCCTCTCAACTCAACTCATCTGCTCATCCATCCTCATCCAACCTGACCTTGAACACCCCCAGGGAGGAGACAGCCACATTTAGTAAAAGGCAACACAAGCCAATAACGTGCCCTTCTTTAGGTGGGAGTACAGGGCACTCCAGGCCCTTCAAGTGAAACATTCTGCTTTGCTTTTATCCATCTCTCTTCCTCTCTCAAAAAAGTACTTGTTAAACTGCAGTGTTTATCTTAGTACCAAGGCTGCCCAAAGATACAAAGGCCAGGCAGGTACCTGAATGGAGTGAGTCCAGCTGCCAAATGTGTAATCATTCCATGCCATGCTGCAGCACCTTGTTTGCAAACACACTATTTAAACATTTTAAGCACTCTAACAGCCTCTTTGCTTCAAAAAACAGAGTTCCAGACATGATGTCAAAAGATGCCCAATGGCATCCTGGCCTGCATCAGGAATAGTGTGGCCAGCAGGAGCTGGGAGGTCATTCTCTCCGTGTACTCTGCACTGGTTAGGCCACATCTTGAGTTCTGGGTCCCTCAATTTAAGAAGGACATTGAGGTACTTGAACATGTCCAGAGAAGGGCAACGAGGCTGGTGAGAGGCCTGGAGCACAGCCCTATGGAGAGAGGCTGAGGTAACTGGGATTGGTTAGCCTGGAGAAGAGGAGGCTCAGGGGAGACCTTCTTGCTGTCTACAACTACCTGAAGGGTGGTTGTAGCCAGGAGGAGGTTGCTTTCTTCTCTCAGGCAAGCAGCACCAGAACAAGAGGACACAGTCTCAAGCTGTGCCAGGGGAAGTTTAGGCTGGAGGTGAGGAGAAAGTTCTTGCCTGAGAGAGTCATTGACTGCTGGAATGGGCTGCCCAGGGAGGTGGTGGAGTCACCGTCCCTGGAGGCGTTCAAGGCAGGTTTGGACGTGGCACTTGGTGCCATGGTCTGGTCTTGAGGGTTGTGGTATCGGGTTGGACTTGATGATCTTTGAGGTCTCTTCCAACTTTGGTGATACTGTGAGACTGTGATTTATTGAAGCAGGTCTCATTATTGGAAATGGGGTGGGGAAGGACTCTAATCTTCCCATGTTTATAACTTGGCTAAGACACATGAAAAACACCTTCCACTGCTCTCACTCTTGTAACAGGTGGAAAAAAATATAAAAAAATTTCCAAAGGAATAGATTTTGAATCCATTCACAAGCCAGCAGACTGTTTTACATGAAGAAGAGAATTACTTGCACACTGCATGAGCCACATAACTACAGGTTAATTACAGAATGAGCTGCAGATTTGAAGAATGATCACAGATGAGGCCCTGGGCGTGCATACAGCAAGACCCTTTAATTTCAAATGATATTGGTTAGGAAAAACTGCATTTCCTGGGGAGATGGAAGTAAGCTGTTCTACTGAGGCAGGAATGCACTCCGGCAGGGGAGCAGGAGATAAAAGCTACTGAAGACAAGAAAAATCACAGAATCGCAGGATGTCAGGGGCTGGAAGGGACCTCCAAAGCTCATGCAGCCCAACCCCCCATGCCAGAGCAGGATCTCTTATATCAGATCACACAGGAACATGTACAGAATCATAGAATGGTAAGGTTGGAAGGAGATCATCCAGCTCCAACCCCCTGCCATAGGCAGGGACACCTCCCACTAGAACAGGTCACTCAAGGCCTCATCCAGTCTGGTCTTAGAATCATAGAATGATAAGGTTGGAAGGGACCTCAAGGATCATCTAGTTCCAACCACCTGCCATACGCAGGGACACCTCCCGCTAGAGCAGGTCACTCAAGGCCTCATCCAGTCTGGCCTTAGAATCATAGAATGATAAGGTTGGAAGGGAGCTCAAAACTCATCCAGTTCCAACCCCCTGCCATAGGCAGGGACACCTCCCACTAGTACAGGTCACTCAAGGCCTCATCCAACCTGCCCTTGAACACCTCCAGGGAGGGAGCAGCCACAACCTCCCTGGGTAACCTGTGCCAGTGTCTCACCACCCTCACTGCAAACAACTTCCTCCTGACATCCAGTTTCAATCTCCCCTCCGCCAATTTAAACCCATAGGTTTCAAACATCTCCAGAGAGGGAGACTCCACAACCCTCCTTGGCAGCCTGTTCCAGTTTCAAAGGCTGTGTCAGGGATGTCAACACCTAGATTTAGTGGCTGTGGCACTGCTCATGTGAGTGACTCAGTTGTGGGGATTCACCAGGCAGCAATTATAAAATACGCAGTTATTTTGTCTCTGGGAAGCCCTGCCCACAACTTTATATAAAATTAGATGGGGTTCAAAAATTCAGTCGGGAAGATCTTTCACAAGGATGCTTCTACAAGGAATTTAGTAATTCAGAGGAATCAGGAAACTTGGAAAAGGGTTTGCTATTTAAAAAGTACCTTTGCCGCACTTACGAACAAAGGCAGCCTGGAGCCCCAAGGAACATCAGTGGCTTCTGCGGCAGTGCCTTGAAATGCAGATCGTGGGGAGCACAGGGTAAGGCTCAGGATGCTCGCAGCTTACCCATGGTTATGGTAGAGGCAGGTCCCTTCAACAGGCAGGCAGGATCTGACGGTCGGATGTTGACAGTCCGTGGCTAGTGGTCCGACGCTGGCAGTCCGTGGCTGGCGGTCTGTGGCTGGCAGCCCCTCTTAAAGCCCGACGTAGCAGTCTCCTCCAATTCCACCTCAAATCCCCCTTAAAGCCTTCCTAAAGTTCTACTAGATAAGGTGTCCCATTGCCACCTCTCCAAGTTCCTCATAAAGTTCCCCTGGCAAAGTCCTCCTTCTGACTCTCTCTTCCGAGTTCCCCCTCTTCTGAGTCCCACTAGGTAATGTGTCCTGTCGCCATATATATGCTGGGGCGATTTGCTCTCCCCCGTTCAAACCCGGGGGGTGGGGTGAGGTACTTAGCACCTACTCTTTTCACATTCCAAACCGCTGGAACCAGAGGGGTGGGGGTGAGCAGAACAGTTTCACGCCTATTCAAACCTTCAGTGGGGCAGGCACTTGGGTGTGCCCTGCCACTGTGAGTAACATAACTGCATGATCTTGAAATATTACTACTTTAATACAATCCTAACAGAGTATAAAAGGTTAAATATGTAAATAATCTGAGCTGGAACTGAGTGGATCCACAATTGTCAATTTGACCCTTTTGGACATTCATCAAATCTCCCTTAGTGAAGTCAAACGAAAACAAAACAAACCAACCAAAAGAAAAAGGATTCAGGTGTTGGGCCAGGCTAATACACCAAGAGAACAAACACTGCTTGAGCAACTGCCTGTTGACACCCTGAGAACATCTGCATGTTTGCCAGGGCAGGCAGCTCCTGGGGATTATGCTTGGCTCTGAACAGCTATCAGCCTGCAGTCTGCATCTGAGTTTACAAAGAAAAAAAAAAGAGGTTTAAAGAAAATGGATTGAACTGCAAACAAAAATACTCCTGAGTGCAGGCAGAGCTCAGACAGCTGCATTGCAGTAGATGTTTGCTTTGAACGTTGTGACACAACAGAAGGCAGCAGAAAATATCTGGTGAGCCAGCATGCTGCTGGTGCTTGGACTCCGACTGACTGGGATGACAAAGCCACAATGCAATTGTCAGGCAGCAACAGCCATGCTGAGGTGCTTCAAACAAAGGAGCATAAAGATTTCTATGATCAGGCTAGATCTGATGAGACTGGGGGGGAGAGCACCACGGGGAAGGGGAGACAGAGCAAAGAGACTGACAAGAAGCACTAGAGACACACTGGAAGAGAAAGGGATGACAGGGTAGGAAGGAAAACCACTGCACAGGAGGGAAAATTAAGGATAAGGAATAGCTTCTAGAAGAATAAAGGGAAGTTGAAAAACATAAAATCAAATAGAGTAAAAAGGTTACAAGGTCTTTGGGCCAAAGTTTATCTTTTCATGTCTACATTGCTGAATGTGCATGAGCAGCCCAGACAGCAACCAAATGCTGGGCTGCAGCAAGAGCAGTGTGGGCAGCAGGGCAAGGAAGGGGATTCTGCCCCTTTACTCTGCTCTCCTCACACCCCACCTGGAGTCCTGTGTGCAGTTCTGGAGCCCCCAGCACAGAAAGGACATGGAAGTGTTGGAGCCAGTCCAGAGGAGGCCACGGACATGCTCAGAGGGTTGCAGCAGCTCTGCTATGAGGACAGGCTGAGAGAGTTGGGGCTCTGCAGCCTGGAGAAGAGAAGGCTTCCAGGAGACCTTAGAGTAGCCTTCCAGGATCTGAAGGGAGCTACAGGAAGGCTGGGGAGGGACTATTGACAAGGTCTTGCAATGACAGGACAAGGGGCAATGGGTTTGAAGTGGCAGAGGGAAGGTTGAAACTGGATNAGGCTGTTTGGTCTGGTGAAGAGAAGAATTAGAGAGGATCTTATCAATGTTTATAAATATCTGGGGCCTGGGGGTCAAGAGGGAGGGGACAAACTCTTCTCAGTTGTGCCCTGGGATAGGACAAGGGTTAATGGAAATAAACTACAGCACAAGAAGTTGAACCTCAACATGATGAAGAGTTTCTTGACTGTAAGGGCCCCAGAAGACTGGCACAGGCTGCCCAGAGGCGTTGTGGAGTCTCCTTCTCTGTTGCCTTTGCAGATCTGTCTTCTTGTTCTAGATTCTCTGGTCCTGCTCTGGCAGGGGGGTGGATTTGATGATCTGTGGAGCTTCCTTCCAAGCCCTAACATCCTCTGTGTGATCCTCTGTGTGTGATTTCTGCTTCAGCTGGCATAATTCAACATCTAGCTGCCAGCCACATCTCCAGGGGCTGCCCAAGTCTGCTACTCCTCCTCCACCAGTCCTAACAACAGCCTGTTTCAACAGGCTTCATAATGCCCAGAATTTGCTCTGGATCAGTTGCACTGTGAACACTTCTTTCTTTCACATGCTCATGCCAGGGGGAAGCTTGCCAGCCAGAGATTACCTTTTCCACATGCAGCTCATGTCCCAGCAGAGCTTTTAGCTCAGCTACAACAGGATCCTAGCTCAATTACACAGCTTCTCAATCAGAGCTGGTGAATATACAAGCACCAGTTCCTGCCCATTACATTCCAAATAGGTATATCTATAACTTTTTTATTGCATCTAGCCTGTAAACTGCTTGAGAAATGCAAAATAGCATCTCCTCATCTGTTGATTTTTATTTTCATAAATCCAGTTTTATTATTCTTTTGGAAACACAGAAATAAGAAAAGCAGCTTTGCATCAAGAGCTGGGATCAACATCATTGTTTTCCTTTTTTTTTTTTTTTAAGAGACTCTGAAACATCAGTTACTTTTTATGACCTATTAGTTTCTTAAAAATTAATGGACCTATTTCTCTCATTTCATTTCCTTCTCACCCCTGTCCACTTAGTAAATCCTTTTAATACTTGATTAGTTTCATAGAATCATAGAATAGTTTAGGTTGAAAGGGACTTCAAGGATGTTAGGAGGAAGTTGTTTGCAGTGAGGGTGGTGAGACACTGGCACAGGTTGCCCAGGGAGGTTGTGGCTGCTCCCTCCCTGGAGGTGTTCAAGGCCAGGTTGGAGGAGTCCTTGAGTGAGCTGTACTAGTGGGAGGTGTCCCTGCCATAGGCAGGGGGTTGGAACTAGATGATCCTTGAGGTCCCTTCCAACCTTACCATTCTATGATTCTGCCTGTAGATCCCTGTTGTCACAAATCCTTTTAATCAGTTATTCTATGATCATCCAGTTCCAACCACCTGCCATAGGCAGGGACACCTCCCACTAGTACAGGTCACTCAAGGCCTCCTCCAACCTGGCCTTGAACATCTCCAGGGAGTTTCAGCCAAACCAATTCGTTATAACTCTTACCTTTTCTACGCTGGTTTTAATCATGGCTTTAAGAGTTTTGCAAGTCTCTCTTTTATTTCTTAACTTGTAGCTTAAGTTTTTTTCCCCCCATCCCAATTTGATGTCACAGCATCCTTAATTGTAGAATGGTAAGGTTGGAAGGGAGCTCAAGGATCATCCAGTTCCAACCCCCTGCCATAGGCAGGGACACCTCCCACTAGTACAGCTCACTCAAGGCCTCATCCAACCTGCCCTTGAACACCTCCAGGGAGGGAGCAGCCACAACCTCCCTGGGCAACCTGTGCCAGTGCCTCACCACCCTCACTGTAAAGAACTTCTTCCTAACATCCAGTCTAAATCTTCCCTCTGCCAGTTCAAACCCACTGCCCCTTGTCCTGTCGTTACAAGGTAATCATACTTTATCCATTCTCATCACACACAAGTTTTGACTCTTAGAAATGAAATTTCCTCTCATCAACAATCTCTGCCCTTGCTGACGAGTAGATATTTAATTCTCCTGCTTTTATATATCATTTCTGTACAACTCTCCATTATTATTGTTATTTCATTTTCCTATATCTCCTTCTTAATACAACATTTATTTATTGAGGAAAAAAAACCCTTATTTGCTTTAGTTCCCTTGCAATATCTAATAGAGGATGTCTGCTTGTAATTTTCTTTACCCACTCATATTCTGATCCCCTGAGTATTTTAATGAAATCTTCAGCCTTTCTCCAATTGCTTAAAGGCTCTCTAAATGCTTTCTAAAATCCTAAGGGATTTATTCACTGAAAAAAAACCAACACATATATGGAGATCTTTTCTATACAGTTTTTCTTCAGGAAATCCCAGGCATCATCTTCACATCAATTTTTTGAGTTTCTTGGATCAATTTATCTTCATCTCATTTTTCTGTATGAGGACAGGCTGAGACAGTTGGGGCTCTGGAGAAGAGAAGGCTGCAAGGAGACCTTGGAGTGGTCTTCCAGTATCTGAAGGGGGCTACAGGAGGGCTGGGGAGGGACTGCTGACAAGGTCTGGTAATGACAGGACAAGGGGCAATGGGTTTGAACTGGCAGAGGGGAGATTGAAACTGGATATTAGGAAGAAGTTTTTTAGAGTGAGGGTTGTGAGAGATTGGCACAGGTTGCTCAGGTAGATTATGGTGCACAGAATCACCCAATGTGATCTTCGATGTGCCTGGAGCACAGCCCTGTGAGGAGAGGCTGAGGGAGCTGGGGGTGTGCAGCCTGCAGAAGAGGAGGCTCAGGGCAGACCTCATTGCTCTCTACAGCTACTCGATAGGAGGTTGTAGCCAGGTGGGGTTGGGCTCTTCTGCCAGGCCACCAGGGACAGAACAAGGGCACACAGCCTCAAGTTGTGCCAGGGGAGGTCTGGGCTGGATGTTAAGAGGAAGTTCTTGCCAGAGAGTGATTGGTAGTGGAATGGGCTGCCCAGGGAGGGGCAGCAAGCAGGTCTCTTACAACCAAGCAGCTTGGAAGAGACCTCCAAGCCCATCCCCGGAGGTGTTCAAGTAAAGCCTGGATGGGGCACTTAGTGCCATGGTCTGGTTGATTGGCTGGGGCTCAGTAATAAGCTGGGCTGGATGAACTTGGAGGTCTCTTCCAACCTGCTTGATTATATGATTCTGTGAAAAGAGGTTATTAGAGAAGCTTTCTAGCAAGGAGGTTTGGACTATAAAACTTTTAGAGGTCCCTTCCAGCCCAGCAGATTCTCTCATTGTATGAACATAGTACTGTTGTGAGTTGATCATCCCTGGCTTCCTCCAGTCATAGAGACTTTGACCATCTTCTCAGTTTTGAAGCCTGACATGAATGAATTGTGAGCAGAAAGCTCTCGGTGCTGGGCGTGGATGTGCTGTGTAACACTATCAGCCAAGAGCCATGGATCCCATTGCAGTTGATCAATGTGAAGAGGGTGCAGTCATTTAGTTCAGCATAAGAGTCTGCTTTCAGTTCTGCCCTGGAGCAATTTACTACCCCTATACCTTTCCCATAGTAGTATCTTCCCCTTTCCATTTCTGAGCAGGTGTACAACTTAGAATCATAGAATGAGCTGGGCTGGAAGGGACCTCCAAAGCTCATCCAGTCCAACCCCTTCTGCACTCAGCAGGGAAATCCTCAACTACATCAGGTTACCCAAAGCCCTGTCCAGCCTCACCTTGAATATCTCCAGAGGTGGAGCCTCAGCCACCTCCCTGGGCAACCTGTTCTAGTGCTCCACCACCCTCATGGTGCAGAACTTGTTCCTGACATCCAATCTAAATCTGCTCTGCTCTAGTTTGAAACCATTGCCTTTTGTCCTATCACCACAGGCCTTTCCATACAGTCTCTCTGCATCCTTCTTGCAGCTCCCTCCAGGTACTCGAAGGCTGTTATGAGGTCTCCCTGAAGCCTTCTCCAGGCTGAACACCCACAGCTCCCTCAGCCTGTCCACGTAGCAGAGGTGCTCAACCTCCTGATCATTTTGTCAACCCTCCTCTGGTCCTGCTCCATCCAATTCCTTCCTCTCCATTTATAAAAGGCCACACATCAGGGATGTTAGCCAAGGACTGACTTTATTGGCCATTGCTAAGCCAGGAAGGCTTGAAATGAATTAAGGTATGAAGATATGTTGGTATGTTAGACTGGGTGTTAGGAGGAAGTTCTTTCCAGTGAGGGTGGTGAGACACTGGCACAGGTTGCCCAGGGAGGTTGTGGCTGCTCCCTCCCTGGAGGTGTTCAAGGCCAGGTTGGATGAGGCCTTGAGTGTTCTAGTGGGAGGTGTCCCTGCCTCTGGCAGGGGGTTGGAACTGGATGATCCTTGAGGTCCCTTCCAACCTTACCATTCTATGATTCTATATCCCACCCCCACCCCAACAGCTCAAAGCCAACAGCATTTAGGGGTTTTGCTTTTTTTATCCCTTAACATTTCCTGTTGGAGGATCAGAAAAGCTGTTCCCTTTTATGTAATTGTTCCCTCAAATTGCTGTTTTCAATTTGCATAATGTATCATTTAAGTAAAGGTAAAGAAGCATCCCATCTTGATAATTTCTGCCACAGCTGAGATTGCAAAACTGCTTCTTGTTAGAAGGAGATTTTTTAAAAAGTGCAATCACTGCAACTTTCCAGATGGCAACCAACATTTTTTTTTTTTAATTTTTTTTTTTTTTTTAAATCCCTTCACTGTGCTGCAATAGTAAGTTATAGATATGCTTGGAGTGAACTCTTCACTCCAAACCAGGAAACATTTGCTCCAACTGGGGTAACCCTTCTGGTCACACTTCTTGATATTGTATCACACTTCTTGACATATCATTAATTATTTAATTTTTTTTTTTTTTTTTTTTTTTTAAGTTCCCTAGCTCTAAATTTTTGCCTTGGAGAGAGAGAAAAAAAAATTCTCTCTAAATTTGACTTATCAAGACAGTTGATTTCTCCACTGCTAATTTCTTGGCTAGAAAAAGCTGACTAATCTTTTTCACTGGCCTTGTGTGAGAAAGTGATTCTTGAGCCATGGAGCCACTCTACATTTATCAGAATCATCAAATTATGGTTGGAAAACACCTCTGAGGGAGCTGGGGATGGTTAGTTTGAGGAAGAGGAGGCTGAGGGGAGACCTTGTTGCTGTCTACAACTACCTAAAGGGAGCTTGTGGAGATGCTGATGCTGGTCTCACAGGGAATTGGAGACAGAACAAAGGGGAATGGCCTCAAGTTGAGACTGGGGAGGTTTGGAAAAAGTTTTTGTTGGAGAGAGTGGTCAGGGACTGGAATGAGCTGCCCAGGGAGGTGGTGGAGTCACCCATCCTGGAGAGTAAATCTGATGAGGAGCAACTGAAGGAGCTGGGGATGGTTAGTGTGAAACAGAGAAGGCTGAGGGGAGACCTCATTGCTGTCTACAGCTACCTTAAAGGACCTTCTGGAGAGGTTGGTGCTGGTCTCGTCTCACAGGTCATTAGTGCTCGAACAAGCGGGAATGGCCTCAAGCTGCCACTGGGTAGGTTTAGACTGGATATTAGGAAAAATGTTTTCCCAGCAAGAGTGGTCAGGGACTGGAATGAGCTGCCCAGGGAGGTGGTGGAGTCCCCAAACCTGGATGTGTTTAAAGGTGGTTTGGTTGTGGTGCTTAGGGATATGGTTTAAGGTGAATGTTGTAGAGTAGGGTTCTGGGTTGGACTTGGTGATCCTGAGAGGCTTTGCCAACCTGGATGTGTCTGTGGCTCTGTGATCATCAAGTCCAACCTCTGACCTCACACCACTGTGGCCATTAAACCATGCTCCACAGTCCCACTTCCACACATTTCTCAAGCATCTCCAGGGATCATGACTCCACCACCTGCCTGAACTGCCTGTTTCAATGCTTGACCACTCTTGCAGCAAACAAATTTTTCCTAATATCCAACCTAAACCTCCCCTGGAACAATTTCAGGCCATTTTGCCTCATCCTGCCACCTGATATTAAGCAGATGAGATCAACATCGGCTTTGCTCCTACCTCCTTTCAGGGAGCTGTAGAGAGCAATGAGGTCTCCTCTTCTCCAGACTAAACAACCCCAGTTCTGCCCCTCACCAGACCTGTTCTCCAGACCCTTCAACCAGCTTGGCTGCTCTTCTCTGTGGACATGCTCCACAGTCCTTACCTCCTCCTAACTTAAATTCTGCTATTAATAAATGCTGTACACTGTACTTTAGGCCCATAAGGTCAGATCTACAAAACTCCAAATTTCTCTTAAAATAAGGTTCATGCCCTCTCTGGAATGAGTATTTCATTTTAGACTTGCTAGCAGGATCAATGCCATTATATTGGATAGTTCTGTGCAGGTCAAAAGTCAGGCAACTCAGCTATAAATGTATTTTGTTGTATGGGTTTAGCCTCACATTTATCTGAGCTTTTGACTCACCAAGCATATGAGGCTCAAACCATCATAGAGTCATTGCTCACCTGCCTACACTATGCTTCAGAGCTGGGCAGGAGGAGAACCCTCAATAGCAGGCACTATTCATAGAATGGTAAGGTCAGAAGAGACCTCAAGGATCATCCAGTTCCAACCCCCTGCCAGAGGCAGGGACACCTCCCACTAGTACAGGTCGCTCAAGGTCTCATCCAACCTGGCCTTGAACACCTCCAGGGAGGGAGCAGCCACAACCTCCCTGGGCAACCTGTGCCAGTGCCTCACCACCCTCACTGCAAAGACTATTTACATTTCAACTATTTACATTTCAAAATAGAAGGCATTTTTACAATCTGTCCATTACAGATGTCCTACTGCTTTCATAGAATGGGCTGGGCTGGAAGGGACCTCCAAAGCTCATCCAGTCCAACCCCCTCTGCAGCAAGCAAGGAACATCCTCAACTAGATCAGGTTGCCCTGTCCAGCCTCACCTTGAATAACTCCAGGGATGAGGCTTCCACCACCTCTCTGGGCAACCCGTTCCAGGCTCTCACCACTCTCATGCTGAACAACTTCTTCCTAACATCCAATCTGAATCTACTCACTTCAACTTTTTCTCCGTTCCCCCAGTCCTATCCCTACCTGACAGCCTAAAATGTCCTTCCCCAGCTTTCTTGTAGCCCCTTCAGATACTGGAAAGTCACAAGAAGGTCTCCTCAGAGCCTTCTTTTCTCCAGACTGAACAGCCCCAACTCCCTCAGTCTGTCTCCATAGCAGAGCCCTCTGCTCATCCTCATGGTCCTTGGCTGGACACCTCCCAACACATCCACATCCTTCTCATAATAGTGGCTCCAGAACTGGACACAGTGCTCCAGGTGAGATCTCACCAGAGAGGAGCAGAGGGTCAGAATCACCTCCCTCACCCAGCTGGCCACACTTGTCTTGATGCAGCCCAGGACATAATTGGTTCTCTGGGCTGCAAGTGCACACTGATGGCTGATGTTGAGCTTCTCATCCTTTTCCTTCCATTTGGAATGTTGTCTTTCTGTCTCACCTGCAACTCTGCAAGCTGATGCAACCTCTCACTGGAAATTCTTTCTTGAGCTGACCTTTATTAAAATGGGGCATTCACAACCCTGCTCAGTGCTTCTTTTATTAATCTGTCTATTTTTTTTTTCCCATCAGAGCTGAACACAATTTCCACTTTATTCATAGGAAAATCTTGGCTTTGTCAGCTTGTAAAATTAGTCTTTTTAAAGATTTATTTTTTTCAATCATTGTCTCTGCTTTTCAAGCTCAACTTCTCAACACTGAAGAAACCCAAAATCTGTGATTGTTTCATCTTCCTTTTTTTTTTTTTTTTAATGACATCTTTCCTGATCAAAGAAAGCTCTGTGAAACATCTCAGCACCCAACAGTTCCAGTGCCTCCCTTAATGACAACAATATGGATGGTGCAGAGAGATCTGTGTGCAGATCTGGAGCCCCCAGCACAGGAAGGACATGGAAGTGTTGGAGTGGGTCCAAAGGAGGCCATCAAGGTGCTCAGAGGGCTGCAGCAGCTCTGCTGTGAGGACAGGCTGAGAGAGTTGGGGCTCTGCAGCCTGGAGAAGAGAAGGCTTCCAGGAGACTTAGAGTAGCCTTCCAGGATCTGAAGGGGGCTACAGGAAGGCTGGGGAAGGATTATTTACAAGGTCCTGCAATGACAGGACAAGGGGCAATGGGTTTGAACTGGCAGAGGGGAGATTTAGACTGGATGTCAGGAGGAAGTTGTTTGCAGTGAGGGTGGTGAGACACTGGCACAGGTTGCCCAGGGAAGTTGTGGATGTTCCCTCCCTGGAGGTGTTCAAGGCCAGGTTGGAGGAGGCCTTAAGTGACCTGTACTAGTGGGAGGTGTCCCTGCCTATGGCAGGGGGTTGGAACTAGATGATCCTTGAGGTCCCTTCCAACCTTACCATTCTATGATTCTATGATCTGCATGGAGGCAGCAAAAGCAGCCACTTGCACACAAGAGCCAGAAGGATTCCCTACACAGCATCAGGTATGAAAGACAAGAAGTGCAAAGTTTACCTGGAATATGTGAACTGTGCTGGATGATTCATGGAGTTATCACTTGATGTGGGCCCCCAGCACAGGAAAGACATGGAACTGTTGGAGCAGGTCCAGAAGAGGCCATGAAGATGCTCAGAAGGATTCAGCAGCTCTGCTCTGAGGACAGGTTGAGAGAGTTGGGGCTCTGCAGCCTGGAGAAGAGAAGGCTTCCAGGAGACCTTAGAGTAGCCTTCCAGTATCTGAAGGGGGCTACAGGAAGGCTGGGGAGGGACTATTGACAAGGTCTTGCAATGACAGGACAAGGGGCAATGGGTTTGAACTGGCAGAGGGTTCTGAAGGGAACTGGCAGTATTTACATGCTGTAAATACATAGCTCCATTTTGCTTCCAAACCTTCTCATCTAGTCTGGTGACTATATTTTGGGGGTCATTTTAACCTCTTCCACATTTTCACCTGAGCAATGGCACACAGCCCATCTTTTTCATAGAATCACGGAACGGTAAGGTTGGAAGTGACCTCAAAGATCACCCAGTTCCAACCCCCTACCATAGGCAGGGACACCTCCCACTAGTTCAGCTCACTCAAGGCCTCATCCAACCTGGCCTTCAACACCTCCAGGGAGGGAGCAGCCACAACCTCCCTGGGCAACCTGTGCCAGTGTCTCACCACCCTCACCGCAAACAACTTCCTCCTAACATCCAGTTGCAATCTCCCCTCTGCCAGTTCAAACCCATAAGCCATGAAAAACCATGTGGATCATATCCAACCTATTCCCAGGTGTTCCTCTAGGAATCTCTTGAGCTGTCACCTCGTTGGTTTCATGGAGAATTTTATTCTTGTGGTCCCAAACCATCTGGCAGGCTGAGTTGGTTTTACCTTTGATACATCCTAGGTCAGAGTCTGCTTAGTAGATGAGCAGCAACATTCAGCATTAAAGAGTAGGACATTTTATTCAAACCACAGCATACTTACCCATCTCTCCCTCCAGGACCATACCAACAGAGCATCCCAGAATACATCTGTGAGATTAAGCCCTGCAGAAAGGAAGGAGAAAAGGGCAAAAGGCAGTGACACGCAAAGATCCAGAACCTGACTTCCCCAGAGGAGCTCTCCTCAGTTCTTCTAAGAAGGCCTAAGTGCCACAGAGAGAAGCAAAACATTTTCATGGGAACTGAGAGCATTTATTCCCAGCTCAATCTCAAATTTTTCACCCCCCTAGGACAGCAAACCCAGGCTCAGTTCCCTTCAGTTCAGCCCAAAGATATATACCACAGGAGTGTCATGCTCCTGACTATCATGAACAGATCCTGATGCTCTCAAGCAGCACTAATCACATCCAGGTACATGAAGAGGTAGGAAAAGTGAATTGAGAAGGTGCTCTCCACCAACCCAGAGCAAAGCTCATAATTGCTTTCAGTCTGCAGACTAAATCCCTCTTACCCCACCAGCAGCCAGAGGTTTGGCTTGCTTAAGACCCTGATTCCAGCATCCACTGGAGTCAATGGTAACCTCCTCCGGATGCTGAACACACATCACCCATATCCTAACAGCAAAATTCCTTGCCTAATCAATATGAATGCCATTAATAAAACCCAGGATGTGAGGTAGCATCATGCCATCCAGCACATGTGGCTCGTTTGCCCATCAGGTTTAAAAAGTACAGTCACAGAAGCTAGGGGGAAGGGATGCAGAGCCTCCCAAATCTAACACGGCAGAGTTCTTGGCGTCAACATCTGTGCCCCAAGCAAGCAGCAATTACAGTGCTTTACTGCACTGCAAGCGGCTCTGACAGCTCTCCTCTCAGCCTGCAGAAACATTTGATGGTCCTGGCCACACTTAGCAAACAAAAAACGAGGGTGTCCTGCTCCTTGCCATGCACAGGGCACCATGCATGCAGAAATCATTTCTCCATACATCTCTCCTCACACATATTTCTTGCCAAGACTTTTTCCTCCTTACAGAAATGCAGCTTTTGGCACTCCAGGCATGGAAGCTTTTGGCACTCCAGGCATGGAAGCTTTTGCCACTCCAGGCATGGAAGCTTTTGCCACTCCAGGCATGGAAGCTTTTGCCACTCCAGGCATGGAAGCTTTTTGCACATCCAGGCATGGAAGCTTTTTGCATGCCCAGGCATGGAAGCTTTTTGCACGCCCAGGCATGGAAGCTTTTTGCACGTCCAGGCATGGAAGTTTTTGCCACTCCAGGCATGGAAGCTTTTTGCACGCCCAGGCATGGAAGTCTTTTGCACATCCAGGCATGGAAGTTTTTGCCACTCCAGGCATGGAAGCTTTTTGCAAGTGCAGGCATGGAAGGCTTTTGCCACNGTCCAGGCATGGAAGCCTTTTGCCAGTCCAGGCATGGAAGCCTTTTGCCAGTCCAGGCATGGAAGCCTTTTGCCAGTCCAGGCATGGAAGCCTTTTGCCAGTCCAGGCATGGAAGCCTTTTGCCAGTCCAGGCATGGAAGCCTTTTGCCAGTCCAGGCATGGAAGCCTTTTGCCAGTCCAGGCATGGAAGCCTTTTGCCAGTCCAGGCACGGAAGCTTTTTGCCACTCCAGGCATGGAAGCTTTTGCCAGTACAGGCATGGAAGCTTTTTGCACATCCACGCATGGAAGCTTTTTGCCAGTCCAGGCATGGAAGCCTTTTGCACATCCACGCATGGAAGCTTT
>VWZE01011525.1:16843-51036 GCA_013396675.1 Eubucco bourcierii
TAATAATAATAATAATAATAATAATAATAATAATAATAATAATAATAATAATAATTTATTATTACTAATATCATTATTATGTGATAGTAGTAAATGAATAAAAATAATAAATACATAAAAATCAAATAAAATGGAATGAAATATAATAGTAATTGAATAATAATAATAACAATAAATCCATAATAAAATACACTTTTATAAAAGTAACACTATACATTCATATTAATAAATTACCGATAATGAATATATGATAATAAAATAAAATGTTATAAAGTAAAATACAATAAAACAATAAATAATGAAAATAATAATAAACATATAGCGATAAAATATAACAAAATACAAAATAAGAGTAATAGTGACAGTAATAATAAAAAAATAATAGACATATAATGATAAAACATAATAAAATATAATAAAAAATAATAGTAGTAGTGACAGTAATAATAAAAAGAATCATAGACATATAATGATAAAACTTAATAAAATATAATAAAAACAATAGGAATAGTGACAGTAATAATAATAAAAAGAATAATATACATATAATGTTAAAACATAATAGAATGTAAAAATTAATAATAGTGACAGCAATAATAAATTTTTTAAAAGGAGTAATAGACAGAATGATAAAACATAATAAAATGTAATAAAAATAATAGTAATAGTGACAGTAATAATAATAAATAAAAAGAATAATAGACATATGATGATAAAGCATAATAAAATATAATAAAATAATACTAATAGTGACAGGAATAAAAGATAAAAATAATAATAGGCATATGATGAGAAAACATAATAAAATATAATTAAAAATAATACTAATAGTGACAGGAATAATAAATAAAAATAATAATAGGCATATTATGAGAAAACATAATAAAATACAATTAAAAATAATAGTAATAGTGACAGTAATAATAATAAAAAGAATAATAGACATACAATGATAAAGCATAATATAATATAATTTAAAATAATGGTAATAGTGACACTAATAATAAATAAAAGGAATAATAGACATATAATGATAAAACAACAAAATATAGTAAAAAATAATAGTAAGACAGTGATAATAAATTAAAAAAAAGACATTAAAAATAATAGTAATAGTAATAATAGTGTCAGCAATAATTAATAAGAATAATAATGTATGATAAAATGTAATAAGATTATAGTAATACTAATAGTAATACTAGTAAATAATAATACTAATACTATTGCTGTTATTATTATTATCATTAATAATAAGAATAATAACAACAATTATAACAATAACACTACTACTACTACTACTACTACTAATAATAATAATAATAATAATAATAATAATAATAATAATGAGAAGAAGAAGAAGAAGAAGAAGTACGGGCACTAGTGGCATGTGCATTCTTTGTTCCTGCAGCTGTGAGAGGCAAGGCAATTTACTTGGCTTTTCACTTGCTAACGCAGTGAGCCACATCTTGACACTGGTGCAGCAGCAAAGTGCATCCTAACGACTTCCAGGGCAGCTTCTGGCACCTGTTAGTGCTGCTGAAACCCATCCCCTTCACCTGCACAGATAGGAAGCGCTGTGATGATTGAATCATTCAGCAACAGAACTGCAGGAGGATCCCACACCAAAGGAGTTTGTTTACACTCCTTCATCCTTGCTCCAGGCCACAATTAGGAAGACAACTGATTTAAGAACTCTCACGACTGTGTTTTATTGGACATCAATATACACTGGAGTATAATAGGAACAATTTTTATTACTTTTTTTTATTATTATTATTATTCTTTTTGCACAATCTTTCTTGCAAGATGGATTTATTTATTTTATTTTGTTTTGTTTTGTTTCCCAAATACATAGATGTTCATAATACAGGAAGGTAACAGTTAAGCTGCACAATAGCAAAACGAGTTGACAGCTACCAAACCACCTCTTCAGTTTGTTAGCACAGCCAGGTGACCAGCATTGAAGATGTGCATGGCTGCTTTTGATTTCATTCTTCCAACCCTCCCAGCCACCTTGCTCCACGCAACAAAAATGTGCACCAGGAATAGCGTAAAAGAATTCAACTCCAACCCCTCCCCTACCTCTCTTTCTTGCTTCAATTTCCTTACAGTTTTTCCCCATGTATGAGTGGACACAAAGGGACAAAGGTCAGGATTTGGCATGGCACAGGAACTCTTGCAACATGCATCTAGGACAGACACATATTGCAGAAGTAGTACATTACTGACAGAGAAGTTAAGGGTTTTCCTAAGGGGGTGCTAAAGAAGCATTTCTACTCTGCTGCTTTATTGAGTCATAGAATCATAGAATGGTAAGGTTGGAAGGGACCTCAAGGATTATCTAGTTCCAACCCCCTGCCATAGGCAGGGACACCTCCCACTAACACAGGTCACTCAAGACCTCATCCAACCTGGTCCTGAATACCTTCAGGGAGATTGTGGAGCACAGAATCACCAAATGTGATCATCTTTGATCACATTGGGTGATTCTGTGCTGCACAACCTCCCTGGGCAACCTGTACCAGTGTCTCACCACCCTTTAGTGTGTGTTTTCTGCAGGCCATGACTTTTACAGACTTTTAAAAGTTTCCTATTTTTTTCACTGGGAGCATTCCTTACAACGTTTAAACTTAAACCTCAGATGCTTTGGTTGCAATGGACAGGGTTTCACAGGGAAAGGAAAACTCAGAGTGCATTGAAATCAGTTAAAATGTTTTGGTTGCAATGGACAAGGCTTTGGAGA
This sequence comes from Eubucco bourcierii, assembly GCA_013396675.1. Taxonomy (NCBI): domain Eukaryota; kingdom Metazoa; phylum Chordata; class Aves; order Piciformes; family Ramphastidae; genus Eubucco; species Eubucco bourcierii. The sequence goes on from VWZE01011525.1 coordinate 19,587, forward strand.
GAAAGAAAAGCTCAGAGTGCACTGAATCAGTTAACATGTTTTCTTGCAATGGACAGGGTTTTGGAGAGAAAGAAAAGCTCAGAGTGCATTGAAATCAGTTAAAATGTTTTGGTTGCAATGAGCAGGGCTTTGGAGAGAAAGAAAAGCTCAGAGTGCATTGAAATNAACAGTTTAAAAGTTTTTGTTGCAATGAGCAGAAGGCTTTGGAGAGAAAGAAAAGCAGAGTGCATTGTAATCAGGTAAAATGTTTTGGTTGCAATGAGCAGGGCTTTGGAGAGAAAGAAAAGCTCAGAGTGCATTGAAATCAGTTAAAATGTTTTGGTTGCAATGAGCAGGGCTTTGGAGAGAAAGAAAAGCTCAGAGTGCATTGAAACCAGTTAAAATGTTTTGGTTGCAATGGACAGGATTTCACATGGAAAGGAAAGCTCAGAGTGCAATAAAATCAGTTAAAATGTTCTGTTGCAATGGACAGGGCTTTGCAGAGAAAGAAAAGCTCAGAGTTAGTTAAAATCTCATTTTCTTGCTGGTCATTGAAATGACCAGCTGAAAAATGACACACGGCCATAGCAGCTGCAGCACATCCCAGAGAAACTGCCTTTTTCTTTTGGTTCCTCAGCTGGCACAACTATTTCACTTGGAGCTAGCACAGTTGAGGATGTCCCAGCCTGCCCCTCTGACCGCTGCGAGCTGAGAGCAAGAGCAAAAGATGTGCCACAACGTTTGCTAGGTGGACCCATTTTAACAGCTCACACAAGTGCCTCGGCTGTTGGCAACACCAGAACTGGCAGAGCACAAAGGTGGCAGTTAAAGGCGAGGAGAAACAGGAACCCGAGGCAACTATTCGGAGGTTTATTTGCTTACTGCAGCAAGTAAATGCTGCGTTAAAAGCCTGGGGGCAGACACCCTGCTGCTGCTGCTCTGCAGCTTTGCTGGTCCATGCAACACCCTGCACACACATCCAAGTGAAATGGTCATTGCTGCAGCAGCACACAGCACCAGCAGGCTGGCACTCACCCAGATAATCCAGAAACTAGGCAATTATGCTGTCTGCTCCACGACTGACCTGCATTTCAGCCTTCCAAAGTGCTTCATGCCACAGCACTAACACTGCCTCTTGAAACCAGGCAACGATATTTAAAGACCACTGTGCCAGCAGCTCACTGCCTGGCAGTCAAGTTTGATCTGCCACCAGCATGGGCACATGCCCTCTCCCTAGCCAGGCTCTGCTCTCTATCCTGCTGGTGTTTCAGTGCAAAGACCAAGGAGGAGATGTGCAAATCCTGCATCATTCCAGCAACTGCAGCATCATTCCAGCTCCTGCACAGGCAGGGACAGGCCCAGGGTGAAAGGAAATGGCGCAAATGTAACAGGACACACTGGAGCATGCATTTAGAGTGTACACTTAGGGGGTTTTAAATAGCTCATGAGCAGCTCTTAAGCCTAATTCAACTCTCAGATCTTGCCTCAGCAAAATGCCTAATGGCCTCCAGCCTCAGCTATTCTCACCCAGAACTGAGCTACTTTCTCCTGCTGAACAGACTGCACCACCAGGACTAAATTTAGACCTACGAAACCACACTCCTAACTCAGCAGGGCTGGCACTCACCAAGTGCTCTCCAACTGGTCTGAAAAATTCAACCTAAAAATTCCTAGGTCTTGTTTGCAGATGTTGCCTTCTGCTCTTCCTCCATGGGACAGCACCAGGGAAACCTGGAATTGTTCAAGGAAGCTGATAACTTGCACGCTCAGAATAACTGAGAGCGTGAAGGAATGAAGGAATTTTCTTTCCTTCATGTATTTTCTCTTACATGATGTCACTACATTTGTGTATAGGCTACCCAGACAGAAAAGTGAGCCATACCCTTTTGACATCTCTGCAAAGTTCTTCCCACCTTCTGTTTAACAAAGGCCTTCACAATCCCCAAAGAAAATAAAATCCATATATTTGTGACATGGCTACTGAATACCACGTGGCTAAGCACCTTTCCCACCACCAGATATATCAACTGGTTTAAAAGAACCCCAGAAACATTCCCTCTGTCTTACTTTCTGAACCAGATATATCAACTGGTTTAAAAGAACCTCAGGAACATTCCCTCTGTCTTACTTTCTGAACCATCAACTGGTTTAAAAGAACCCCAGGAACATTCCCTCTGTCTTACTTTCTGAACCATCAACTTGTTTAAAAGAACCCCAGGAACATTCCCTCTGTCTTACTTTCTGAACCATCAACTGGTTTAAAAGAACCCCAGAAACATTCCCTCTGTCTTACTTTCTGAAGTGAAATGGCTACAAATTTTCAGCACATAAAAAATAACTGTGATCAACTACAGCTCCATGTAAAAAAAGTTGCAACTGAACACTCTCCAAATGACAGATTTGATCTGAGAATAAGTTGTCCTTTTGGTCATCACATTCTCCTGAAGTGGGCTTAGAAGTGCTTGCTACCTTCACAGGATCACAGAAACACCCAGGTTGGCAAAGCCCCTCAGGATCAACAAGTCCAACCCTGAACCCTACTCTACAAGGTGCACCAGAAACCATATCCCTAAGCACTACATCCAAACGACCTTTAACATGTCCAGGGCTGGGCACTCCACCACCTCCCTGGGCAGCCCATTCCAATGCCAATCACTCTTGCTGGAAAGAACAACTGCCTAACATCCAGCCTGAACCTGCCCTGGCACAGCTTGAGGCTGTGTCCCCTTCTTCTGTCCCTGGGTGCCTGGCAGCAGAGCCCAACCCCAGCTGGCTCCAACCTCCCTTCAGGGAGCTGCAGAGAGCAATGAGCTCTGCCCTGAGCCTCCTCTTCTGCAGGCTGCACACCCCCAGCTCCCTCAGCCTCTCCTCACAGGGCTGTGCTCCAGGACCCTCCCCAGCCTTGCTGCCCTTCTCTGGACACCTTCCAGCACCTCAACATCTCTCTTAAATTGAGGGCCCCAGATAAGTCAAAGGCTTAAATAAACAGGAGAAATGAGACCTTACTGAGCCCACTGCTGGATGGGACACCATGTTGACTGTCATTCTCCAAAGGATTTTTAGGTAGCACCTGGTCAAATCTAGTCAAGCAAAAAGGGATTTGGGGACTGTCCTGAATGCAAATTACTGTGGTAAGACTCAGCATTTGGAGTACTGTGTCCAGTTCTGAGCCTCTCAGTTCAAGGGGGACACAGAGCTGCTTGAGAGAGTCCAGAGCAGAGCCACAGAGATGATGAAGGGAATGGAACATTCCCCCCTCACCAGCCTTGCTGCCCTTCTCTGGACACATCCAACTCCCGATGGGCAGCAGCAAGCAGGCATCCCAGATGGCAGCAGCTGCTAGCTCACATCTTTCCAACCTTCTGCTTACAGCATCAGAAACCCCAGGACAGATTAACTGTACTGATCCCTGGGCAGGATTCTCAGCTAGTGCCTAAACAGCCTACTTGGAAAAGAGATTAGGGGACATTTCCCTAAGTGCCTTAATCCATCATAAGACCTGCACTGGCTCTGAAAGAGACATCAGCAACACAGCAGCTTTCATGCACCCATCTGGAACAGGCTGTCCAGGGAGGTTGTGGCTGCCTCCTCCCTGGGGGTGCTCAAGGTCAGGTTGGATGAGAAGCTGAACCTAGTTGAGAGGCTTCCCTGCCCATGGTGGGGAGGTCACAGAACCACAGAATGTCAGGGGCTGGAAGGGACCTCCAAATCTCATCCAGTCCAACCCCCTGCCAGAGGAGGATCACCTAGAGCAGATCAAACAGGAATGCATCCAGGTAGGCTTTGAGTATCTCCAGAGAGGGAGACTCAACAACCCCCCTGGGTAGCCTGTGCCAGGGTTCTGGCACCCTCACAGAGAAAAAGTTCTTCCTCAGGTTCACATGGAACCTCCTGTGCCTCAACTGCCACCCACTGTCTCTTGTCCTGGCATTAGACATCACCCAGCAGAGCCTGGTTCCAGCCTCTTGGCATTCACACTGCACATATTGATACCCTTTCTGAGGTCACCTCTCAGGCTCCTTCCTCTGCCAGCAGCACAGCCCCAGCTCCCTCAGGTTCTCCTCCTAACAGAGCTGTTCCATTCCCTTCAGCATCTTTGTGGCTCTGTGCTGGACTCTCTCAAGCAGTTCTGTGTCCCTTTTGAACTGGGGGGGTGGGGGGCAGAACTGAACACAATATTCCAGATGAGTCCTCACCTCACCAGGGCAGAGCAGAGGGGCAGGAAAATCTCTCTCTACCTACTAGCCACAGCCCTTCTAATCCACCCCAGACTGGCATTGCCCCTCCTGCCCACCAGAGCGCATTGCTGGCTCATGCTCACCCTCCCATCCACCAGGACCCCCAAATTCTTTTCCCCTTTGCTGCTGTCCAACAGCTCAGTCCCCAACCCATCCTGCCCACTGGGGTAGATGCTCTCTGAGGTCCCTATGATTCCATGATACACTGGGTCACAGAAACATCTTTGCCTTTCCTGGCCAATGCTGAGGTTGTGGATGCACATTTTCAGTTGTAACTGCAGCCCACAAGCTCCAGGACTAGCAGAAAGGCTCAGCACTATAAAGCTTCCACAAACTCAGGTAGAAGAATGAAGTATTCAGATTTGCTAGGGTGGCATAATACTTCCAAACCCTGGCTTTTACTGTGGGGCTTTTGTTTTCATTTGGCTTTGGTTTTAGGCCTTGGGTTGTTGGGGTTTTCTTTTTTTTCCTTCTTTCCCCCCTCCCCTGCCTCTCTTTCTATAATAACTGAATTAAATCAGAGGCAGCAATCTCAGTGTCCAATCTCTCAAACATAAAGCAAGTTAAATGCTAGAAGTTCCAAACTGCTTCACTCCTCAGAATTAAATATGTGGAAGCTTAGAAGGATTTAAACAAAATACAATTAAAAAAAAAAAACAACTTTTTTTTTTTAAACATTTTTTTTTTCTTAAGGAATGCTCTAAACAGCCTTAATAAATCTCAAGGCTTTCTCCTTTAGCATTCTGCCTCCTAATTTTTCCTGGCTGCTGATGAAAATGCCCCTTTTTTTTTGTTGTTTTTTTTTAGTGGAAACAACTCCAGTGAAATACAAATGTTCCTCAGAGCACATTAGCAACTTATTTTCTTTATTACTTTCTCATTATACTTATAATGAAGAAATAATTATTTCTGGGCTGCTTCCTGCCAGATGCTGTTCTAGTACCTCTAATAGGACAGCTCTTAAAATAACTGCTTGGTGGCAAGAAAAGTAAATTTTTTATCTTTAGCCATGTTTTCCCTTCTCTTCCTTTTCTCTTCCTTCCAATAACTTTATCTTTCATGAATTCTGGACTGCCCTTCCCCTCCCCACCCCATCCCTATTTATTTTGTGTTTGAATCCATTATTTGTCATCGATGCAACTCACAAAAATCACCTTTGTGGAAGAAAAAAAAACTACTACAGGTTTTGAAAAAGCCTGAGAGAGTCTCTGTTTTAATGCCAGTGGAGGCTGGATGAGAGTCCTCAGGCTGTGGTTTCATACCAGCTTGAACCAAGCTCAAAACATCAGTCCCAGCCTTCTCAGCACCTCCTTCCCTCCAGCGTGAAATCAGACAGAACAGAGAATTGATCCTTCTGGCTACCACCCAGCCAGAAGAGAAGCCAGACTTGGCTTTTAGCTATACCAATTAGTTCAGTCAGCTCATGGCTACCAACCAGCCAGAAGAGAAGCCAGACTTGGCTTTTAGCTATACCAATTAGTTCAGCCAGCCCATGGCTACTAACCAGCCAGAAGAGAAGCCAGACTTGGCTTTTACCTATACCAATTAGTTCAGCCAGCTCACCACAACCACACAAATGCTTCTCCCCACACAGCTCAAGACAGCAAGCAAGAAGGTGGGAACACCAAATTCACAGATCCACAGAACTGTCAGGGCTGGAAGGGACCTTAAGGATCATCCAGCTCCAACCCCCCTGCCATGAGCAGGGACACCTCGCACTAGATCAGGTTGCCCAGAGCCACATCCAGCCTGGCCTTAAAAATTTCCAGGGATGAGGCTTCCACCACCTCACTGGGCAGCCTGTTCCAGGCTCTCACCACCCTCATGCTGAAGAACTTCTTCCTAACATCCAATTTGAGTCTATCCACTTCTAGTTTTACTCCACTGCCCCTGGTTCTATCACTACCCGGCACCCTAAAACCTCCCTCCCCAGCTTTTCTGAAGGCCACCATAAGGTCTACCTGGAGCCTTTTCCTCTCCAGACTCAACTCAACAACTCCAAGTCTCTCAGCCTTTCTCCACAGGAGGGTTAGGGCTGTTCAGTCTGGAGAGGAGAAGGCTCCAAGGAGAACTTATTGTGGTCTAATTTGTTCCATAAAGGAAAGGCAGGGGCACCTCACACTAGATCAGGTCACTCACATCCAGCCTGGCCTTAAAACCTCCCAGGCATGAGGCTTCCACCACCTCCCTGGGCAACCTGTTCCAGGTTCTCCCCATCCACGTGGTGAAGAACTTCTAACACCCAATCTGAATCTACCCATTTCTTGTTTTGCTCCATTCCCCCTGGTTCTGTCACTACCTGACACCCTAAAAAGTCTAAATAGTCACTCCCCAGCTTTCCTGAAGGCCACCATAAGGTCTGGAGAGGAGAAGGCTCCAGGCAGACTCAACAACTCAACTCTCAACAACTCCAACTCTCTCAGCCTTTCAACATAGGAGGGTTGAGGTTGTTCTGTCTGGAGAGAAGGCTCTGAGGAGACCTTATTGTGACCTAATTTGTTCCATAAAGGAGGGGTAGGGACACCTCACACTAGATCAAGTTGCTCACATCCAGCCTGGCCTTAAAAACTCCCAGGGATGGGGCTTCTACCACCTCCCTGGGCAACCTGTTCAGCACTAATAGTTTTACAAGGACTCTTTATGGTTTCAAAAAGATGTCCAAACCCCATCAATTCTCCCTGTGGTGCAAACTGCTTCATAGGATGGGAGTAGGACATAAGCCAACTCCCATCCAGAAGTCTCTCTCTGAGCAAACGTGCCCAAAGTCCTGCCCTGCCCAGGCTATTTCATGAGCCCTTCCAGTACTTGTTAAATGCTCCAGGCCAGGAACATTTCATACAAAGGTATTAATTTCCACCAGGAATGTGATTCTGGTATTGCACAGTGAGTTGTTTTGGTTGGAGAAGTCCTTTAAGACCATCAAGTGAAACCATCAAACCAAAAAAGCTCTCTGAGACCACCAAGTGCAACCATCAACCTAACACCGCCATGGCTGTTAAACCATCCCCCAAAGTGTCACAGCCACACATTTCTTGAACACCTCCAGGGATGGTGACTCCACTATCTCCTTGAGCAGCCTGTTCCAATGCCTGACCACTCTTTCAGTAAGGAAATTATTCCCTAGTATCCAACCTAAACCTCCCCTGGCACAAATTCAGGTCATTACCTGATACTAGAAAGAAGAGACTGACTCCCACCTCCCTCCAACCTCCCTTCAGGTGGTTGTAGAGAGCAATGAATTCTCCCCTCAGCCTCCTCTTCTCCAGACTACTAAACAACTCCACTTCCCTCAGCTGCTCCTCACCAGACCTGTTCTCCAGACCCGTCACCAGCTTCATTCTCCTTCTTGGGCACACTCCAGCACGAAACAAAACAATATTTTTACCTAACTCTACAAGAACTCTGCTCATCTGAAACTCCTCAAATCTCCACCACTGGCCTGGTGCCAGAGAATATTGCCACAAATCAAGAGAACCAATGCATAAAGTAGAATCAATGCATGAAATGCACAGACCTAGAGAAGCAACCATTCATGAGCAGTATGTTATTATTCACTGGACAACCTGGTACCTTCCAGCAGATTTTCAAGCTTACCAGTGCTAAGCAGGCTGCAAAGTGACTGTTAGCAACATTTAACTACCTCATCCTTTGAAAGCCACTTTGAAGAAATGCTTGCAAGTGTTAATTGACTTCTGAGTTTTCCATCCTTGTGCATCTTTACTTACCACACAGCTGAGCCACCAGCACAAGAGGATAAGCCAAGACAAAGCAGCAGTCAGCTACGTTTCGCAACGCATCGAGCTCAAACTCCTTCTGAGTGCTTCATACTCCCACCTGTTTCTTCCACCAACCTCCAGTTAAGTTTTTGCCAGGGATGAAAATGTGTTCACAAACAATGATTAGCTTTTTAATGCTCCTTGTGCCATCAGAAGTTTTTGCCGGGGATGAAAATGTGTTCACAAACAATGATTAGCTCTTTAATGCTCTTTGTGCCATCAGAAGTTTTTGCTGGGGTTGAAAATGTGTTCACAAACAATGATTAGCTCTTTAATGCTCTTTGTGCCATCAGAAGTTTTTGCTGGGGTTGAAAACGTGTTCACAAACAATGATCAGCTCTTAAATGTTCTTTGTGCTATCAGATCATAGAATCATAGAATGGTAAGGTTGGAAGGGACCTCAAGGATCATCCAGTTCCAACCCCCTGCCATAGGCAGGGACACCTCCCACTAGTACAGGTTACTCAAGGCCTAATCCAACCTGGCCTTGAGTAGAGTCATCATCTGTAGAGTGTTCTAACAACAATAGGGAAGCAACATCCACACAAAAAAAAACCCAACACAGCAAACGTTGAAGGAGAGTAAACATTGAAGGAGATCAAACCCAGCAATGCTAGCAGCAGGAAGCAGAAAATAACCCAGATCTCTGTGTTAGTTAAGGGTGAGTTCAGCAGTACTGGTTTTTTCTTGGGATCACACATTGTGGGGACAGGAAGGACATGGAAATGTTGGAGTGGGTCCAGAGGAGGCCACAGAGATGCTCAGAGGGCTGGAGAAGCTCTGCTGTGAGGACAGGCTGAGAGAGTTGGGGCTCTGCAGCCTGGAGAAGAGAAGGCTTCCAGGAGACCTGANGAGGTTGTGGCTGCTCCCTCCCTGGAGGTGTTCAAGGCCAGGTTGGAGGAGGTCTTGAGTGACCTGTGCTAGTGGGAGGTGTCCCTGCCTCTGGCATGGGGTTGGAACTAGCCTGTCAGCCTCTCTCAGCCTGTCCTCACAGGAGAGCTGATCACCTCTCAGCCTTCTCTTCTGAGGACTAACAGCCCCAAGTCTCTCAGTCATTCTTCAGAAAGCATATATATATATACACACACAGGTCCTTCATATGCATATATACACACACATACAGGTCCTATATGTATGTGTGCATATGTATATATATGCACAGGTCCTTCATATGCATATATATACACACATACAGGTCCTATATGTATGTATATGTATATATATATGCACAGGTCCTTCATATGCATATATATATATACACACATACAGGTCCTATATGTATGTGTGCATATGTATATATATGCACAGGTCCTTCATATGCATATATATACACACATACAAGTCCTATATGTATGTATGTATATGTATATATATGCACAGGTCCTTCATATGCATATATATACACACATACAGGTCCTATATGTATGTATGTATGCATGTGTGCATATGTATATATATGCACAGGTCCTTCATATGCATATATATACACACACATACAGGTCCTATATGTATGTGTGCATGTGTATATATATGCAAAGGTCCTTCATATGCATATATATACACACATACAGGTCCTATATGTATGTATATACACATATACAGGTCCTATATATATGTATATGTGTGTGTGTGTGTGTATATATATAATTTTCACAGGTCCTTCATATGCATATATATACACATATACAGGTCCCATATGTATGTATGTATACATATATATACACACACACACATATAGGTCCTTCATATGCACATATATATACACACATACAGGTCCTATATGTATGTATGTATACATATATATACACACACATATATAGGTCCTTCATATGCACATATATATACACACATACAGGTCCTATATGTATGTATGTGTATGTGTATATATGCATACACACACACACACACACACACAGAGGTCCTATATGTCTGCATGTAAATGTGTGTATATATATATGTATGAACAGGTTCTATACATAGTTGTACATATATATCTAGTTATATGTATATACATGTGTGTGTGTGTATATATATATAATTACATCTATATATAGTAAATATATACATGAAACTATATATATAGTAACTATATGAAAGTATAGTAAATATATATATATATAAAACTATATATATCTATAGTAAATGTATATATATTAACTTGTAAATATATATATTTTTATATATATATATATACACATACATATAGTAAATTGTAAAATAAATTAAGGTTTGGGTGTGAAGAAATCAGGCCGTTTCCTCTTATCCCCTGATACTAGAGAGAAGAGGCTGAGTCCCACCTCATTGCAACCCCCCTTCAGGGAGTTGTAGAGAGCAATGAGGTCTCCCCTCAGCCTCCTCTTCTCCAGACTAAACACCCCCAGTTCCCTCAGCTGCTCCTCACCAGAGCTGTTCTCCAGACCCTTCACCAGGTCCATTGTCCTCCTCTTGCACACACTGCAGCACCTCAATGTTATTCTTTTGGTGAGAAGCCTAAAACTGAACACTGTGTTCAAGGTTTGGCCTTCCTCCACCTGCAGCAGCACAAGGGGATGGGAATGTCAGGCTTTGGATTAAAGAATTACACACTGTAGCCTCTGGTGTTCCCACACCACACATACACATTCCCCCTACTACAGCTTAAAGGTCACCGTGGCCAAATGCCATGCAGGAAGAAGAGAGGATTCTGTGCACATTGATTCACTTTTCTGTAGGAATACAGGTTGAATCCTAGGAAACACTCCTTGGTTTCACCAACTAATAAGGTCCATCCCTAATAATGGACGTGAAGAGATGCCAAAGGCTCAGCACATTTGAACACTCTGTCATCAATAACTTTTAGATCCCATTCACAGAAAAGCACTAATCACATTCCCTATTCAATTATTTACCTCTTCCATTCAGCTATCATCAGTCCTACCTGCCTGATGGCAGGACAATGCAGAGGGAATGATTAAACAGCTTGCAAAGTCTACTTTGTTTTCCCTAAAAAGACACATGCAGGAAGAAATGCACCACCAACATCCATCTGATGGAGATGAGGCCATTTTCACACAACCACAGAATGCCAGGGGCTGGAAGGGACTTCCAAGGATCATCCAGTCCAACCCCCCCCCTGCCAGAGCAGGATCACTCAGAGCAGATCACACAGGAATGCATCTAGGTGGGGGTTTTAATATCTCCAGAGAGGCAAACTCCACAACCCCCTGGGCAGCCTGTGCCAGAGTTCTGGCACCCTCACAGAGAAAAAATTCCTCCTCATGTTTCCATGGAACTTCCTATGCCTCAACTCCCACCTACAAGAGCATCATCAAAGCAGCATGCCTGTGGCAGTGCAGTTTCTGCATGTACTTCTCCCTGTCTGATGAGTCTGGCTTGTGCTATGTGGTAACCCCTGGCTCTTGGAGACAGCTTTTTTGTCTTTGTGGCTCTGTGCTGGACTCTCTCAAGCAGTTCCCTGAGGTCTTTCTTGAACCGAGGGACCAATATAGAAGGACAGACTCCAGCTGTGCTGGTGAGCTATAGCAACTCAGGACACCATGGAGGGCTGGAGTTTGCCACCTCACTTGGCTTCATTACTTTCACAACTGAAGTGAAACCTCTTTAGAGTGGGCTGGTAGAAATCATAGAATCAAGAAGGTTGGAAGAGACCTCCAAGCTCATCCAGCCCAACCTAGCACCCAGCCCTTGTCAATCAACCAGACATGGCACTAAGTGCCCCAGCCAGGCTTTGCTTCAACACCTCCAGGGATGGGACCTTACAACTAACTGTAAAACACCCTTCAAGAGACCTTACAACTAACTGTAAAACACCCTTCAAGAGACCTTACAACTAACTGTAAAACACCCTTCAAGAGACCTTTCAACTAACTGTAAAACACCCTTCAAGAGACCTTTCAACTAACTGTAAAACACCCTTCAAGAGACCTTACAACTAACTGTAAAACACCCTTCAAGAGACCTTACAACTAACTGTAAAACACCCTTCAAGAGACCTTTCAACTAACTGTAAAACACCCTTCAAGAGACCTTTCAACTAACTGTAAAACACCCTTCAAGAGACCTTACAACTAACTGTAAAACACCCTTCAAGAGACCTTACAACTAACTGTAAAACACCCTTCAAGAGACCTTTCAACTAACTGTAAAACACCCTTCAAGAGACCTTTCAACTAACTGTAAAACACCCTTCAAGAGACCTTACAACTAACTGTAAAACACCCTTCAAGAGACCTTACAACTAACTGTAAAACACCCTTCAAGAGACCTTTCAACTAACTGTAAAACACCCTTCAAGAGACCTTTCAACTAACTGTAAAACACCCTTCAAGAGACCTTACAACTAACTGTAAAACACCCTTCAAGAGACCTTACAACTAACTGTAAAACACCCTTCAAGAGACCTTTCAACTAACTGTAAAACACCCTTCAAGAGACCTTTCAACTAACTGTAAAACACCCTTCAAGAGACCTTACAACTAACTGTAAAACACCCTTCAAGAGACCTTACAACTAACTGTAAAACACCCTTCAAGAGACCTTACAACTAACTGTAAAACACCCTTCAAGAGACCTTTCAACTAACTGTAAAACACCCTTCAAGAGACCTTACAACTAACTATAAAACACCCTTCAGTTCCCAGGAAGACAAACTTCCAGAAACAAAGTTTCCAGCTGTTTTTCTCCAATGTCTGTGTTAGTGGTTGGGGCTGCATCACTGCAGTCTGTGGGAGTTTTGCTGTTGGTTAACAATTGTCTCCGAGGAAACAGCAGTCAGTGGAGATCCACCTCTCTTTCCTGGCAAGGTTTGTGGGTTTTATTTTGGGTTTTTTCACTAGCTTCCTTTCCTGGTGATGGAGATAACTTATCTGAAGTGTTTGATTAGTTTGAAATCACTATGGTCCTGCCATTAAAAAAAACAAAACAAGAAAAGGAGGATTGATTTGACAAAACCAACAGAAAAAAAAAAGAATTAAAATACCTCCTGTAGAATTCAAGTCACTCAAATCCATCCCTAATAAGCCATTTGGCCACTGAAATGATACCAACAACATTCCCCCCCCCTCAGGATTTTGCTTTGCAACGCTGAACATTTGGGCCATTATATTTAGGATATTACTGCTTTGTTTGTGCTTCTGAATTATATCCACACTATTCAGAACTTGGCAGCTTTACCAAAGCAGACTGCAGGCTCTTTACTCCTCCTTCTGATCACTCTACAAGGAGATGAAACATAGAATCATAGAAGCACAGAATGGTAAGGTTGGAAGGGACCTCAAGGATCATCTAGTTCCAACCCCCTGCCATAGGCAGGGACACCTCCCACTAGTACAGGTCACTCAAGGCCTCATCCAACCTGGCCTTGAACTCCTCCAGGGAAGGAGTAGCCACAACCTCCCTGGGCAACCTGTGCCAGTGTCTCACCACCCTCACTGGAAAGAGCTTCCTCCTAACATCCAGTCTAAATCTCCCCTCTGCCAGCTCAAACCCATTGCCCCTTGTCCTGTCATTGCAAGACCTTGTAAATAATCCCTCCCCAGCCTTCCTGCAGGCCCCCTTCAGATACTGGAAGGCTACTCTCAAGTCCCCTCGAAGCCTTCTCTTCTCCAACATGACAGAGAACCACTTTTAACTCTAAGTTCCTATTTACATTGTCTGGAGCTACTTCAGGAAGCTACCTTTGGGCGTTTCTTCATGGGCTAGAAGACAAAAAAAACCTGGAGCAGAGTACAACAATTAAGTCCTAAACCTATAATGAGATTTTTACATATATATATATATATATATATAAAAATACAAAACTTTGAGTAGATATGTTAGCAAAATGTATATTATAACAACTTCTATGTTATAACATATATGCAGTTACAGCACACGTGCAGTGCTATATATGCAGTTACAGCACACGTGCAGTGCTATATATGCAGTTACAGCACACGTGCAGTGCTATATATGCAGTTACAGCACACGTGCAGTGCTATATATGCAGTTACAGCACACGTGCAGTGCTATATATGCAGTTACAGCACACGTGCAGTGCTATATATGCAGTTACAGCACACGTGCAGTGCTATATATGCAGTTACAGCACACGTGCAGTGCTATATATGCAGTTACAGCACACGTGCAGTGCTATATATGCAGTTNTATATATGCAGTTACAGCACATATATAGTGCTACATAGTTATAACATATATATAGTGTTATATAGAGAGTTATGTATATAGTGTTATATATAGTTATATATAGTGTTATATAGAGAGTTATAACATATATCTAGTGTTATATATAGTTATAACACATATATATGTAGTTATATATATCTAGTTCTAACATAGAGTTATAACAGATATATAGTTATACATATATATATATATATATAGAGAGAGAGAGAGAGAGAGAGTTATAAATATAGAGAGAGTTCTAACACATATATATGTTATTTTAAGCATCAGGCATGCAAGTGTTGGAAGGTGGTTCAGAAGTAAACTCTGCCAGGTTAAGAACAGATTTTTTCTTTCCCTCTGGTACCATTAAAAAAATCTCAGCCAAAATGGAAGCACAGAATCTAGTATGTGGAATCTATTCATTTTTGCAGTCCTTTTGTTTTTTTGGGGTTTTTTTAAACCTCCTTTTGAGTCATTTCAGATGAAACAGGAACTGCAGATCATAGAATGGGTTGGGTTGGAAGGGACTTCCAAAGGTCATCCAGTCCAACTCCCTCTGCAGTCAGCAGGGGCATCCTCAACTAGATCAGGCTACTCAGAGACTTGTTGAGCCTCACCTTGAGTATCACCAGGAAAGGGGCCCCCAAGTAGCACATTTAAGATTGCTCTTGGTCAAATAACCTGAACCAGTGCTGATCCTGCTGAACAACACACTGCAGAAGCTGATTATACAACCAGTATACAGGTGTGGGTGGAAGGAAGAGACAGCTGCTGGCAGTGAATTGTTTAGCTCTGACTGAGAGAAAGCATCCTTGCTTTTCACCACAGAGGAAAGCAAACTTCTGGCACAAGCCCTAGACTCTCAACACAGAAAGACATTGCTCTTCATACTAGACCTGTACTAGTGAGAGGTGTCCCTGCCTATGGCAGGGGGTTGGAACCAGATGATCCTTGAGGTGCCTTCCAACCTTACCATTCTATGATCTCTCCAGTCACAATCAATAATTGCCAGAGGATCAGCTTTGTTTCTTCTGGCTTAACAAAATAAATCATCTCTTGTCTACCATCACAGAATGGCTGGAAAGGGCCTCAAAGATCATCTTGAAATCATGGATTTTAGACCTGCACCCCTGCAGAAGTTAAAGAGAGAAGGAAAATTACTTCTTGTCTTACACCTCCCTGTTAAAGTGACTCACAGGCAAGGAGATTCATAGAGTCATAGAATGGTTTAGGTTGGAAGGGATCTCAAAGATCATCCAGTTCCAACCCCCTGCCATAGGCAGGGACACCTCCCACTACAACAGGTTGCTCAAGGCCTCATCCAACTTGGCCTTGAACATCTCCAGGGAGGTTGTGGAGCACAGAATCACTCAATGTGATCAATCAAAGATTACATTGAGTGATTCTGTGCTCCACAACCTCCCTGGGCAACCTGTGCCAGTGTCTCACCACCCTCACTGCAAAAAACTTCTTCTTAACATCCAGTTTCAATCTCCCCTTTGCCAGTTTAAACCCATTCCTCCTCATTCTGTCATTACAAGACCTTGTCAATAGTCCCTCCCCAGCCCTCCTGTAGCCCCCTTCAGATACTGGAAGGCCAGTCCAAGGTCTCATGGAAGCCTTCTCTTCTCCAGGCTGCAGAGCCCCAACACTGGACTGTCAATGCTGTACATGACACATCTGCCTGGCATCCTCTCTAGTCTCTGCAGTACAACATCTCCTGCAGTTTTCCAGATAAACTGAAGGTCAGATTCTCAGCCATGAACTGCCTAAAAGGTTTGGAGAGAAAGAAAGAGGCACAGAGATGCAGTCATAGTTTCACCATCATGGCACCTTTTTATTCTGCTTCTTGTTCCAACATAGTCTAGAGGATTCTTGTGCATGTCCTACCCCAGCCACCCGTGGCTTCCATCAGTCACTTGATCATTACCTGGGCATGGAACAAGCAACACTCACCTGATCTGCCCTCCAACATGAAACTTTTGACAACAGGCAGCCAAGCTGCTACTCCAATCAACCCAAGCTAAGGCTTAGCCCAGACCCTTCCATGGCACAGCCAGGTCACAGCTGAGAACTTGGCCTTTGCTTTTCACTTGTCACCTGCACAGAAACGCAAACCATTTGCCCAGCCAGATGGATCCATCCAAGCCTTTAAGACTGACTGCCAGCACATCTTGCACCCATTCTGCTTCAAAAGCACATTTCTGATCAAGATTTCTATCAGGTTTAAACTAAATTCTTTAATAAAGCTGCCTGCTTGTATATTGCAATCTGAGCCATTAAGAAAAGTGTCTGTCCTTGTCATGGTTTAAGAGAAACAAATGAGTCATAAAGAAGCTTTTTTTTTTCTCCCCTCCCAGGCTCCACCAAGAAACTTTCTTTACTTATTTATGTCAGAGCATTCCTTCCCAAGAGGGTGTTGCTCATTCACTCAAAGATGTGCATATCAAAATGCAGGGAAATTTGCTTTGCTTGATTTTGAAGCCACTTTTAAAGCCCTGTTGAAAATTAAGCTTGACTCAAATATTATGTAAAGAGAGGTGGGGAGGAGGAGGGAATGTGTGTTTAGAGGAAATCAGAGGCAAATACTATGTAAAAGGGGGGGGATATGTTTAAAGGAAATCAGAGGAGTGTGACTGAAGAAATAGCAGAGGGAAAAAAAGGAGGGAGGGGGTGGAAAAAGGAGGGGAAAAAAGATTTCAAAAAAAAAAAAGAGGGAAAAAAAAAGACTAAACCCAAAGCATCCAAAGGAAGAAGAATTCAAATAAGAAGTTGAACACTGTAGGCCTGTTCCTCACCTACCCCAATGGATTTAATTTAGGAATAAATCTACTCAAGCTGGTCAGCAAGGTCAAAGAAGAGTCACACACTTACCAAACCAAAAAAAGCCCTCCAGTTTTCAGCATTACAGCAGGTTTCAGATTTCACAAGGCTCACTCGCTGTGGGTTTTCTGGTCGGAGTGAGATGTTCCCAGGTTGCGACACAAAACAATGCTTAATAAAAATATTCGGAGCGCTACAACTCCTTTGCATAACTTCTCTGGAGTTGCACTCTCCCAGGCTGGACTCTCTTTTCTTTCTCAGTTTCCTCCCCACCCCAGTTCTGCCAAACCTAGGAGGGTTAAGTCCTGCTCTAGCTGTCAAAAGCACTCAGGAGATGGACCTTGCCCTCTGAGAAGGCAATCCTGTGTCCAGACAGCGGCGCTGGGTGCCTGGGGGATTCGTAGCCATCAACATGCATACTCCTAGCAGTCAAGATGTGGTTCCACTGCACAGCTGTGGCACCTCTGCCTCCCATTTCGTTTAGGTGCTTGCTCCTCCCAAAGGCTTAGTCTGCCTGAAGAGAGCGGTGCTTGACCACCAGCTGAAGGGAGGGAGGCAAACCTGTTACCCATTAAGTCTGGTAGAAGTGAACTTAATCATCCCCACTAACTCCAGCCTTTACAACGGGGAAAGTGGCACACAGCTTTTAGAAATAAAGAGTTACTGACCTTTTTTTTCTTTCTTTTTTCTTTTCTTTTTTTTTTTTTTTTAAATAGTTTCAAAAGAAGAAACTCTGCATCAAATATGAGTATAATTTAGGAACTACTACATAGCAGCAAAAACTACATTAGACTTTCTGATTTTTCCATGGTATCCTTGGATAGATACACCACCCAGTAGACCATGTTAAATGCTCCAAAGGTAACAGGAAATAAAATGCGTGCATATTTGTCTATCTTACTCGTGCCAGAGTGGGAGGCAGGGGGAGCAGGTGGTGTGACAGCAGATGGCTTTGCAGATGCTCCTAACGTATTAGGTGTGGTGGTCTGAATCTGCTCCAGTCTAGATCCAAGCAAGTGCTGAATGGAAGGGGATCCAGCTGTGGCATGCTGGGATACAAATCCAGTTAAAATTGGGGTAGAAGGAGGAGCTGGAGGGGTAGCTCTTGCAGAAGATAAAGTCTCTGATGCATTGATGCGTGTGAAAGGGTTGGGACTCGATGCAGAAAGGGAGTGGGGTGTAGCGTCCGAAGACCCCTGAGCTACAGAGGGAGGCTGGATGGAGCTGTGCCTTGTGTCAATTCGGCTCCCACCATCAGCTTCGGACTGTACTGTGGCGTTGGTTCTTTTCCTGACGTTTGAGTTGGCATCTGTACTCTGCAAAGGGAGCAGACACACAGTCCGGTCAGTTTCAAACGCAGCGCTGCAGCGGAAGCAATGGAAAACCTCACAGCCCAGCACTGTCCCAGGAATGCTCACAAGCGGAATCAGCAGCTTCACCCTGAAGCACAAAGATGCTCACCAACGTAGATTTAACAGCAGATGAAGTGGTAAGGAAGAGGTATTTTCACCTCTGGCTGCATGCTTACCAATGTAGACTTAACAGCATATAAAGTGGTAAAGAAGAGTTCATTTACCTGTGGCTCCATGCTCACCAATGTAGATTTAACAGTATATAAAGTGGTAAAGAAGAGTTCATTTACCTGTGGCTCCATGCTCACCAATGTAGATTTAACAGTATATAAAGTGGTAAAGAAGAGTTCATTTACCTGTGGCTCCATGCTCACCAATGTAGATTTAACAGTATATAAAGTGGTAAAGAAGAGTTCATTTACCTGTGGCTCCATGCTCACCAATGTAGATTTAACAGTATATAAAGTGGTAAAGAAGAGTTCATTTACCTGTGGCTCCATGCTCACCAATGTAGATTTAACAGTATATAAAGTGGTAAAGAAGAGTTCATTTACCTGTGGCTCCATGCTCACCAATGTAGATTTAACAGTATATAAAGTGGTAAAGAAGAGTTCATTTACCTGTGGCTCCATGCTCACCAATGTAGATTTAACAGTATATAAAGTGGTAAAGAAGAGTTCATTTACCTGTGGCTCCATGCTCACCAATGTAGATTTAACAGTATATAAAGTGGTAAAGAAGAGTTCATTTACCTGTGGCTCCATGCTCACCAATGTAGATTTAACAGTATATAAAGTGGTAAAGAAGAGTTCATTTACCTGTGGCTCCATGCTCACCAATGTAGATTTAACAGCATATAAAGTGGTAAGGAAGAGTTTTTTTTTACCTGTGGCTGGCACACCAGGGTGAACACAGCTGAGGCAGCACACGCCACGCAATGTACACTTATTACCATCAGGGTAGGGATTCATGGGTTAAAGTTGAGGGTTTTTTTCCCAGCCTCACTCTCAAAACAGGATTATTTGTTGTTTACCTATCTCTCTGATGACATAAAAACATTCTAGATGCAACTTACCAGTCATTATGTTTTGCTTGTTTTCCCTCTGCAGAACATTAACTACCATATATCAAGATCTAGAGCAGAGGCCATTAAAATGAAGCATTTACCAAAGCAAGCCACCACACTGCTGCTCTGTCAGAAATAAAGGCAGTGCTTTTTGCACATCAACCACAGGCAATAAACTCCCCAGCTGCAGCTCAACCAGTGAATAAATCAGTCTTTAATCAACTACTCCTTTCCATTAATTAAGAAAAGTAGTGAATTCTCCATCACTCGATGTCTTCAGGCAAGTCTTTCTGAAAGATATACTTAAGCCAAATAGTACTTATTAGGCTGGATGAGACACTGGAACAGAGGTAAGGAATCAGACATGAGAAACCCAGCAGAGTTTAATATATTACTGACTTCTGGGAGTGGGACTCAGGCTCTGCCTTTCTCCTCTGCATTTAAGAGGAACCTTAACATGACCTGAATCTCCTCCTGGAAGTGTTGCCTGAAGAAGAGACTCCACCTAAAGTATAACGTAAAACACATTATATTTGAGATAAAAATTAAGATACAATGGTATTTTAGATAAGAATAATAGAATGGTAAGGTTGGAAGGGACCTCAAGGATCATCCAGTTCCAACCCCCTGCCATAGGCAGGGACACCTCCCACTAGCACAGCTCACTCAAGGCCTCCTCCCACCTGGCCTTGAACACCTCCAGGGAGGGAGCAGCCACAACCTCCCTGGGCAACCTGTGCCAGTGTCTCACCACCCTCACTGCAAACAACTTCCTCCTAACATCCAGTTTAAATCTCCCCTCTGCCAGTTCAAACCCATTGTCCCTTGTCCTGTCATTACAGGACCTTGTCAATAGTCCCTCTCCAGCCTTCCTGTAGGTCCCCTTCAAATACTGGAAGGTTACTCTAAGGTCTCCTGGAAGCCTTCTCTGCTCCAGGCTGCAGAGCCCCAACTCTCTCAGCCTGTCCTCACAGCAGAGCTGCTGCAGCCCTCTGAGTATCTTTGTGGCTTCCTCTGGACCCGCTCCAACAGTTCCATGTCCTTCCTGTGCTGGGGGCTCCAGAACTGCAAACAGGACTCCAGGTGGGGTCTGAGGAGAGCAGAGCAAAGGGGCAGAATCCCCTCCCTTGCCCTGCTGGCCACACTGCTCTTGCTGCAGCCCAGCACTCAGTTGCTGTCTGGGCTGCACTCACACTGCAGCCTCATGTTGAGCTTTTCATCAACCCAGACTCCAAGGTCCTTTTCCTCAGGGTTGCTCTCAGCCACGTGAATACAATTTGTGCAAAGACTCACTGCATCCCAAGAGACAAATAATTAATGGCTGGTGGGGTGCATACACTCAACAGCAGCAATGCAGGTCTAAATCCAAACAGGAGCAAACAATTACTTGCTATAGATTAGAAAAGAACTTTTAAATCACATAGCTTTCACCTCTCTCAAGACAGTATTCCCAAGCACTGCCCTGTAGTGGTGTATCCTGTATTAGTGGGAGGTGTCCCTGCCTGTGGCAGAGGGTTGGAACTGGATGATCTTTGAGGTCTCTTCCAACCTTACCGTTCTATGATTCTATACTACACCTACTGTGTCTTTGCTCCACCTTCCTTCCATTCCTACCAGAAACCTCTGCCAAAGCTCACAGCACACAGGGGAGCAAGTGGGGAGCAACCTCTCTTCCTTCTTTCATTCAACAACAGCCTTCTCCAGCTAAGTGCCAGAGCAGCAACAGAGAACAACTCAGGTGTTACACAAGGCACCAGTAAGAACCACCTCTGCCTGCTGCATCAGTTGTGCTTTGCTGTTTTGCCCAAAGGAAGAGAAAAATGGGAGCTGAAAAACAAACAAACAAACAAACAAAAAAACCAAAAAACCCCACCAACCTGGAAATATAACTCAATGTCATAAATAAAGCCACTTGATCCCTCCAGCACTCCCATGGAGGCCAAAATGCTGTTCCCAAATCCTGTTCAGTGCAGTGCAAACAAGACACTGGCCTGAATTTACCTGAAGCTGTCACAGCTATATGCCAGCTGACAGCTGATATATTTGCCAGCTCATGGTTGAAATATCAAAGAATCCCTCTTGGGTTCCACAGTTCTCCTTCCTGCACAGAAGCACCTCAAGATCTTTTATTGATTTATCTGCATCTGCAATCCAAAGAAGCAAGAGGACAGGACTGGCATAAACACCAGGAGAAACTGCTGCTCTCTGAAAGAAACTCTGAGGTGTAGTGTCTGAAAGAGAAGCCTGAGACACTCCTTGGGAAGTGTAGAAGTACACACAGGTGTGCAGTCTAGATACTTGCACACCAGGAATGTGCCAGGAAGGGCAAAGCAGCTTTCAAGATCACTAAAGTGAAATTCTAAAGTACAGTCAAGACAGGAGTGCATTTACTAGAGGCTTGGCAATACCTGGTGGAGTGGTGCAGTACTGAAGGTTTGCAAAGCTAAGCAGATGCAAGCCCTGAGCAGTGTAGAGGAGAGGGACCTGGGGGTCCTGGTGGATGCAAGGGTGGCTATGAGCCAGCAATGTGCTCTTGTGGCCAAGAAGGCCAATGTCATCCTGAAGTGGATTAGAAGGGCTGTGGTTAGTAGGTTGAGAGGTTCTTCTTCCCCTCTACTCCACTCTGATGAGGCCACATCTGGAATACTGTGTCCAGTTCTGGGCTACTCAGCTCAAGAAAGACCTCAAGGAACTGCTTGAATAAGTCCAGCACAGAGCCATAAAGCTGCTGAAGGCAGTGGAACATCTTTCTCATGAGGACAGGTGGAGGTAGCTGAAAAGTTTGCAGCAAAAACCCTTGTTCTGCTTGTGTGTGTGTGAGCCTTCATTTAAATGGGTAGTGGGGGAAGACAGAGCTCTAAAATGACTTGCAAAGTGATTGAAGAAAGCCCCTCTCCCCCCAGGGCTGGATAGAAATGCAGACTACATCCAAAGCTTAAACAGGAGGTGCTATTAATAACTACAAACTACAGTGCAAAGCAGTGCAGAAGCATAGGAGACACACACAGAATCCCATCAAGCCCAAACACTCTCCAGACCTCCCTCCAAGCAGACCAAAACCAAACCCCCTTTCCTTCTCCCACCTGGGGCTTACCAGAAGGCTCAGTGCTCTTTCTTCCCCCCAGGCCTGAACTGCTCCCCCCTTTAGTCAGGCCAAGCAGGGCTGTGATACTCCCCCATAGTTACCAGGTAGGAGAGCAAATCTCCCCAGGAGGAGAGGGAAGGAAGAGACAGATGTGGCTTTGCTGTCAGCCTAAATAATGCAAGGAAAAACAACTATGGGAGTGAAACGACCTCAGGATAACAATTTCCTACCTACTCCAGGGTCCTTAAAGACATAAGGCTCAAGCCAGGACACCTTTCTACTCAATGTTGCCAAGAGAATTCTTCCTACATTGCTGCATTCCTCCTCTGTGCTGATGGAGTCCCTGACCCCCTGAGGAATCCATGCTGGAGCAGGCTCCTGGTAGGATCTGGGCACTGAGCAGCCCATGCTGGAGCAGGCTCCTGGTAGGATCTGGGCACTGAGCAGCCCATGCTGGAGCAGGCTCCTGGTAGGATCTGGGCACTGAGCAGCCCATGCTGGAGCAGGCTCCTGGTAGGATCTGGGCACTGAGCAGCCCATGCTGGAGCATGTTTTCTGGCAGCACTTGTGACCCTGTAGGAAAACAACGCTGGAGAAGTCCATTCCTGAAGGTCTGACTCCTGTGGAAAGGACCCATGCTTGAGTAGTCAGCAAAGAACTGCAGCCCTGTGGGAAGTACCAATGTTTGAGAAGTTTGGAAAGGACTCTCCCCCATGGGATGGATCCCACACTGCTGCAAGGGAAGAGTGTGAAGAGAAAGCAGTGACAAAAACGATGCGTGGCTGCAGCCCCCATTCCCCATCCCTGTACACCACTCAGGGGTGCTGGAGGAGGGAGAGAAATTGGGACTGAAGCTCAGCCCAGGAAGAAAAGATGAGTGGAGGGGAAGAGTTTTACAATTTGGGGTTTTCTCCTTATCCTACTCTTATTTGACTGGTAATAAACCAAACTCTTTTCCCCGAGCCAAGTCTGTTTTGCCCACGATGGTAACTGCCGAGTGACTTCCCTCCAGCCGAGAAGTGAGAATGGTAGAGCATCTTTGGTGGGCAGCTGGTTCCAGCCAAGGTCAACTCACCTCAGACACAAAACCCAAACATATAAAATGTGACAAGCAAATGAAACCCAAATTAAAATGCAATCCAAGAAATGAAGGAATTATCCAAATAAAGATTCCCTTCTGAGGGCGAGTCAGGAAAGTGCTCCATTATCCTGAGCCAACAGAGAACTGCCAGATGGGGCTCCACAGGAAGCACTGAGTTCATATTTTCACATTCTCATCCTAGACTGAGAAAAGATCTGACTCTCCTGGAGGCATTTCAGTGAGATTTTTAGGACATATTTAAAATGGAGTCGCTCAGGAATGTAAAATGGGAGCCTGGAAGCTACCCTCAAAGGAAGTTACATTACAGCATGAAACAGCAGCCTGAAGAGGTTTCAGAGGAGGCCACAAAGATGCTGAGAGGGCTGCAGCAGCTCTCCTATGAGGACAGGATAGGCTACAAGAGTTGGGGTTCTGCAGCCTGGAGAAGAGAAGGTTTCCAGGAGACCTTAGAGTAGCCTTCCAGGATCTGAAGGGGGCTACAGGAAGGCTGGGGAGGAACTATTGACAAGGTCCTGCAATGCCAGGACAAGGGGCAATGGGTTTGAACTGGCAGAGGGGAGATTGAAACTGGATGTTAGGAGGAAGTTGTTTGCAGTGAGGGTGGTGAGACACTGGCACAGGTTGCCCAGGGAGGTTGTGGCTGTTCCCTCCCTGGAGGTGTTCAAGGCCAGGTTGGATGAGGCCCTGAGAGACCTGTACTAGTGGGAGGTGTCCCTGCCTATGGCAGGGGGTTGGAACTGGCTGATCCTTGAGGTCCCTTCCAACCTTACCACTCTTTGATTCTGTGTTTTGACCAAGGTTGCCTTTTTGTAAGCACCACAGCTTGCTGCTGCTGTAAATGACACCTCACCCTTGCACTCTGACTTGGTCCAATCAACTCCATGCTTCACAAGCACCACCATACCCAAAGCTAGCAGTGCTCTGCTTTGCTGTATTCTCTTCCAGAGGAATCCTTCTTGCTAGTGATCCCATCAGGAGAATTCACCTCTCAGCCTCAGCTGTCAGAAACACTGCAGATGAGAGGTTCAAATTTCTGTCTATGCACAGACAAAGTTCTCAAGGTCTAATAATAAGCTAAGAAATGTATTTTATTGCCACACTTGGAATATTGCAGCCAGTTCCAGGCTTCCCAATTCAAGAGGGTCAGGGATCTACTGCAAAGAGAGTCCAGGAAAGAGCTACAAGGATGCTCAAGGGAGTGGAGCACTGCCTGATGAGGAAAGGTTGAGAGCCCTGGGGCTGTTCAGTCTGGAGAGGAGAAGGTTGAGAGGGAATCTGAGCAATGTCTATCAATATCTGAGGGCTGGGGTTCAGGAAGGAAGGCACAGGGACAGCCTCTGCTCACTTGTGCCCTGGGATAGCACAAGGAGCAATGGATGGAAACTGCAGCACAAGAAGTTCTATCTCAACATAAGGAAGAACTTCCTGACTGTGATGGTGACAGAGCACTGGCACAGGGCACCCAGAGAGGTTGTGGAGTCTCCTTCTCTGGAGCCTTTCCAGCCCTGTCTGGATGTGTTCCTGTGTGCCCTGAGCTAGATTCTCTGGTCCTGCTCTGCCAGGGGGGTTGGACTGGAAGATCTCGAGAGCTCCCTTCCAACCCCTAACATCCTGTGACACCCTCACTACAAAATGCTCTGTGGTGGCACACATTTATGCCAAAGAACTACAGCACCAAACTCCTATTTGATTTTTAACAGCCCAACTTAGCAAGAGAGAAAGCTAATTATAAACCTTTGTGGGACTTGAAACATTTATAAGCAAGACTTCGATTTAGGGACTCTAAAAGGTTAAAATGTGCCAGAGGTCCATAGGTGAGTGCAGTATCAAAGGCAAGGAACTGACAAAACACAGGGAAATGCCAGCTTAAGTCTTTTTCACAAGAGACTCCTTTCTACCCAAATGACTATTCCATTAGTCCAATACAAATAAAAAAAAAAAAAAAATAAACCAACCTGAACCAACAAAGTAAAAAAAACAAAACCAAAAAACAAACCACAAACTCCTCCAACTAACTGCAAAAGATTTAGTTAGCTCCAACATCACTGGGGAGGCAGAGGGGACAAAGAATAGGACAGTAGGTTCAAATTATGACAGATGAATTCTGTCATGCAGCATGCAAAAAAAAAGCTTCTGAAATATTTCCTGCAATAAAGAGGATAGGGATCTTGCTTTGGTTTGAAGCACCACAGGGTTGATCTCTAAGAGGGCTGCAGTTGGGTAAAATGCATTCCTCATGCATAATAAGTTATAGAATCACAGAATGGTAAGGTTGGAAGGGACCTCAAAGATCATCCAGTTCCAACCCCCTGCCATAGGCAGGGACACCTCCCACTAGCACAGGTCACTCAAGGCCTCATCCAACCTGGCCTTGAACACCTCCAGGGAGGGAGCAGCCACAACCTCCCTGGGCAACCTATGCCAGTGTCTCACCACCCTCACTGGAAAGAGCTTCCTCCTAACATCCAGTCTAAATCTCCCCTCTGCCACTTCAAACCCATTGCCCCTTGTCCTGGCATTGCAGGACCTTGTAAATAATCCCTCCCCAGCCTTCCTGCAGGCCCCCTTCAGATACTGGAAGGCTACTCTCAGGTCTCCTGGCAGCCTTCTCTTCTCCAGGCTGCAGAGCCCCAACTCTCTCAGCCTGTCCTCACAGCAGAGCTGCTGCAGCCCTCTCAGCATCTTTGTGGCCTCCTCTGGACTGGCTCCAACAGTTCTATGTCCTTCCTGTGAGATGCCTCTTTGCTAGTCCAGAGCAGAAAGTCCCTTTTATTTGGCATGAAAACAGGATAAATAAACCAATCTCCTTGCAGGCATGTGTAAAATGGGGTAATTAATGCTGTGCCCTTCCCTTGACAAGGAGATTCACAAGCAATTGACCATGAGTAACACAATGAACGATGCTGTTAGCATACTCTGAGCTAAATCTATACAATTTATGGTTAAATAAGTGGCAGATCTATGGAGTAAGTTTGATGGTCACCTTCTGCAACCTTCTTCTGGGGTGCATCAGGAAAAGTGTTACCAGCAGGGCTAGGGAGGTTCTTCTCCCACCTCTACTCTGCCCTGCTGAGACCACACCTGCAATATGTGTACAATTTTGGGCTCCCCAATTCAAGAGAGACAGAGACCTGCTGGAGAGAGTCAAACAGAGAGCCAGGAGGGTGAGTGGGGGACTTGAGCATCTCCCCTATGGAGAGAGACTGCCTATATGGCAGTGAAGAGCTGGATCTTTGAGTTACTCTATTAGAGTCCAATGGAGAGCCACAAGGATGATTTGGGGACTTGAGTATCACCCCTATGAAGAGAGACTGAGAGCCCTGGGGTTGTTTAGGCTGGAGAAGAGAAGGCTGAGAGGAAATCTGAGCAATGACTATCAATATCTGAGGGCTGGGTGTTCAAGTGGCTGGGGCCAAGCTCTTTTGGGTGGTCAGCAGCTGTAAGCCAAGGAGCAACAGCTCCAAACTGGAACAGAGAAGGTTTCACAGAATCACAGGATTAACCACATTGGAAAAGACCTCTAGGATCATTGAGTCTAACCTATCACCTAATTAACTAAGCCATGGCACTAAGTGCCTCATCCAGCCTCCTCTTAAACACCTCCAGGGATGGGAACTCCACCACCTCCCTGGGCAGCCCATCCTGATGGGTGATCACTCTGTGAAGAACCTCAACATGAGGAGAAACTTCTTTGCAGTGAGGGTGCCAGAGCCCTGGAGCAGGCTGCCCAGAGAGGCTGTGGAGTCTCCTCTGGAGACTTTCAAAAGCTGCCTGGATGCATTCCTGTGAGAACTACCCTAGGGGATCCTGCCTTGGCAGTGGGGGTTGGACTGGATGATCTCTGGAGGTCCTCTGAAGGTTCTGTGATTCTGTGACAGAATGTACAGAAGAACAACAACAAAAAAAAAAATCTCCTGCAACAAATCTACCACCAAAAATCCATCTGTTGGTCATCTGCTTCTCCATTTCAGCTCAACATTGAGGGCTACTGCTGCTCACTACCCACCCTAAAACGATGCACAAGCATGAGTCAACCTAAGCTCTTCAATATTTAACAAGGTTTGCACAGCCTAAACAGCTGCTCTCATAATGTGGAGATCCTGAAAACTTCTCTAAGCCTACATAAGCCCTGACTTGAGCCAAAAAAAAAAAAGCAAGCACTGGATTGTTTTCTGTGTATTACCAGTTTTTGACAAGCCAGCCAATTTTGCACTTCAATGAAGTCAAGATTGCAAATTTAGCATGAAGTGAAGCAGCGTGCAGCAGCTGAGCTGAACCCTCCTGAGAAGGGGATCATCAGCACAGCAATAGGCAATGCTGAACTGACAAACTCAGGCAGCTTGTGACAGAAGAAAGGGAGCTGGGAACAGCCACGGCACCGATTCCCTATGATAAGGCCAACCTGGAAGCTGTAAAACAAACAGGAACATTACTCAGAAGTCAAATGCTGAGTCCTAGGGAGAATGCAGCAGTGATAAAAGTGGTTACCAGGGCATCAGGCAACTTGATCCTCAGAATGTCAGGGGATGGATGGGACCTCCAAAGCTCATACAGTGCAAACCCCCCACCAGAGTAGGATCTCCACCTGGAGTCCTGTGTGCAGTTCTGGAGCCCCCAGCACAGGAAGGACATGGAAGTGTTGGAGTGGGTCCAGAGGAGGCCACCAAGATGCTGAGAGGGCTGCAGCAGCTCTGCTGTGAGGACAGAGAGAGTTGGGGCTCTGCAGCCTGGAGAAGAGAAGGCTTCCAGGAGACCTTAGAGTAGCCTTCCAGGATCTGAAGGGGGCCTACAGGAAGGCTGGGGAGGGACTATTTACAAAGCCTTGCAACGACAGGACAAGGGGCAATGGGTTTGAACTGGCAGAGGGGAGATTTAGACTGGATGTTAGGAGGAAGTTGTTTGCAGTGAGGGTGGTGAGACACTGGCACAGGTTGCCCAGGGAGGTTGTGGCTGCTCCCTCCCTGGAGGTGTTGAAGGCCAGGTTGGAGGAGGCCTTGAGTGAGCTGTACTAGCGGGAGGTGTCCCTGCCTCTGGCAGGGGGTTGGAACTGGATGATCCTTGAGGTCCCTTCCAACCTTACCATTCTATGATTCTGTGATTCTATGACCTGTGCCAGCCTCATCCTACCGCAAGACTTTCACAGCAACACTGAGCAAAGCTCCAGGGCTTGCACCATTTACTTAGCTCATTGCTGCAGGCCAATATATTTTCCAGACCCCAGGATGATCTCTGGCATGGGATGTCACTGAACTGGGGTGTCCCTGGGACAGAGGCAGTACAATATTGAAAGCTGCAGCTTCTATTTTCTCAGGGATCAATCCAAAGTAGAATTTCCAAGTCACGACACCGCCAGCTGATACCAGCCCTAACAGGAGAAAACTAACACTATGGCACCCAGCAAGCAGTTGTAAAAGCTCAAACCAAACACCCTGGGTAGGCTCAGAGCCTAAATTATGTCTCCACAGATGCATCCACCTGACTGCAACAAGTACTTCAGCTCCCTCCAGAAGCTAAGTCAGGCTGTACTAAGTGAGGCTGTAAAAAGGCACTCACAAAAGGGTTCTCTTCCTCTACTGGAAGCCAACAACCAGGATGGGGCTGCAGGTAAGTGAGGCTGTAAAAAGGCACTCACAAAAGGGTTCTCCTCCTCTACTGGAAGCCAACAACCAGGATGGAGCTGCAGGTAAGTGAGGCTGTAAAAAGGCACTCACAAAAGGGTTCTCCTCCTCTACTGGAAGCCAACAACCAGGATGGGGCTGCAGGTAAGTGAGGCTGTAAAAAGGCACTCACAAAAGGGTTCTCCTCCTCTACTGGAAGCCAACAACCAGGATGGGGCTGCAGGTTTGGTGATAGGAGACCTCCTTTGAAATCCACCCTGACTGTAGCACTGGACATTAGGAAAAACAATTTCCCCAGCAGGAGTGGTCAGGCATTGGAATCAGCTGCCCAGGGAGGTGGTGGAGTCCCCAGCCCTGGATGTGTTTAGAGGTGGTTTGGATGTGGTGCTTTGGGATATGGGTTAGGGGTGAGCTTTGTAGAGTAGTTGTCAGTTGATGATCCCAAGGGTCTTTTCCAACCTGAATGTTCCTGTCATTCTGTGATCAACACAGGCTCCTCACCACTTCAAGCACACTCCCAGCAGCCTACTCAATACTCTAGGACAAGAGGTCCTCAATTCCTCCTTACAGATGTTGCATTCTACAGATGTCCACCTCAATCTCATCTTCCTGTTGCCGTGCATGTACCAACAAGTTTGCTCTAGAATCAACTCTTCTCCTTCTCTCTGATCCCATAAAAACTAATTAACATAACAAGAGCAGCCTCAGTAGGAATTTAACATCCCACAGACTACCTAATTCCTAATACAGTTCTCCAAAACAGAAAGGGAAGGGCTGAAGCCTGCCCAGACTCCCACATTGGGTCTGTGGGAGCCTGCATCCAATAGCTACAAGACATGGGGTTGGTATTTTTCCACCCCAAATGCAGTGCAAACCCTTTGCAAGCAGCAAGTCAGTTCTGTACATCCCTACCCAGGGAAATTATGATTTTTAGGTGCCTGATCACCAAGTAGCATCACCTAGGGCAGGCCACACAGGAATGTATCCAGGTAGGTTTGGAAAGTCTCCAGAGCAGTAGACTTCACAACCTCTCTGGGTAGCTTGCTCCAGGGCCCTGGCATCCTTACCAGAAAGAAGTGTATCCTCATGTTGAGGTGGAACCTGCTGTGCTGTGAGATTAGGATTTTTAGGTGCCTGATCACCATTTTGGATACTTCAATCTCACTAAGTTAAAAGAAAACCCAAACCACACCAAACCAAACCATACAACAACCACGAACAAACACCAAACCCAAAGCCAAACACTAAACCCAACCAACCAATGAAAATAAAAACCCAACAACAAACCCTGGCAAGGTTACCACAATTAGAGCAGTTTTTAAACTGCACAGAACTTTAATTATCAAGATAATCAAGCATAGAGCAAAAAGGTTTTCATGTAATGAAAAAACAAACAGTAAATAAATAGAATCACAGAATGTTAGGGGTTGGAAGTGACCTCCAGAGACCATGGAGTCCAAACCCCCTGCCAAAGCGGGATCACTTGGGACAGGTCACAGAAGAATGCATCCAGGTGGGTTTTGAGGGTCTGCAGAGAAGGTGACTCCACAACCTCTCTGGGCAGCCTGCTCCAGGGTTCTGGCACCCTCATCCTAAAGAAGTTTCTCCTCATGTTGAGCTGAAACCTCTGCTCCAGTTTGTAGTTGTTGCTCCTTGTCTCACCACTGAGCACCACCAAAAAGAGCCTGGCACCTCCATCTTGACACAGAGGAATGCATCCAAGAGGGTTTTGAGGGTCTGCAGAGAAGGAGACTCCACAACCTCTCTGGGCAGCCTGCTCCAGGGCTCTGTCAGCCTCACAGTGACATTTTAAGCCTAAGATTAAAGCCTTGCATGACAGCTTTACTAAACCTTCAGTGAGGCACAGGTTGTTCAGCCTAGAGAAGAGGAGGCTCCAGGGAGACCTAATAGCAGCCTGCCAGTACCTCAAGGGGGCTACAAGAAGGCTGCAGAGACATTGTTTGCAAAAGCTTGCAGGCACAGGGCAATGGCTTCAAACTGGAGCAGAGCAGATTTAAATTGGATGTTATGAACAAGTTTTGCACCATGAAGGTGGTGGAACACTGCAATAGGTTCCCCAGGGAGGTGGTTAGGGCCTCATCCCTGGAGATATTCAAGATGAGGCTGCACAGGGCTCTGGGCAACCTGATCTAGTTGAGGATGCTCCTGCTGACTGCAGAGGGGGTTGGACTGGATGACCTTCAGAGGTCCCCTCCAACCCAGACCATTCTATGATTGTGTGATTC
>VWZE01011527.1:0-13593 GCA_013396675.1 Eubucco bourcierii
CCAACCTTACCATTCTATGATTCTATGATCCTGTGACATTAGGGTTACACATGCCAAGTACAGGTGTGTACCTCCTGCCCCAGCCTCCCTGTCCAGTCTTCTACAGTCATACTTCAGCAATGGCACTGGACTGGGAGAAGGAAAGAGGCTGTACCAACCTAGCCTGGGCATCTGTGGGGAGGCTATGCTGCAGAGTACTCTCTGACCATGGTGAGAGAAGGGGATGATTCTCCTCTCTGGACCAGACAATATTGCAGGTAGCTGGTTCCGAACCACCGCAGGCAAATGCTTATGTTTTGTGGTACTCCTGCATCATGAATAAAGACCTCAAAGGACTATTGTGAGGATAAGCACAAGAAGTAAAGTCTGTAGCAAAAGCACAGCAAGTACTCAGGCACCAAAAGAGTCTGATCTCTCAGTCAGTACTCATGGGCATGTCTTTCACCATCCTAGGCTAATCTCTAGAGATCCAGCTGCTGATACCATCACCCTTCTTCCATGTCCCCTTTGCTGGTGCCTGCTAAGCACTGCCACAGCACTACAAGTGCTGATGCCCAGACAGGGAAGCAAGTGGGCCTAAATTGGGAAATGAGAACAACCTTTGCTGTGCTGTTATGCTTCTGCTTGTGCAAAGAGGAGGAAATGTTTGTGAAGTCCATTTCCCAAAATGACCTGCCCATGATTGCAGGAGAGCAAGTCAAACCTGCCATGGGGACGTTTTGCCTGTGCACATACAGTGCAGGGGTCACCTGGCGAGCCTTTGCTGGGTACAGAATCGAAGAATCACAGAACATCAGGGGCTGGGAGGGACCTCAAAAGCTCATCCAGTCCAACCCTCCTGCCAGAGCAGGATCACCTATACCAGATCACACAGGAACGCATCCCGGTGGGTTTTGAACATCTCCAGAGAGGGAGACTCCACAACCCACCTGCGCAGCCTGTTCCAGTGTTCTGTCACCCTCACAAGGAACATTTTTCCTTGTGTTTCCATGGAACTTCCTGTGCCTCGACTTCCACTCATTGCCCCTTGGCCTGTCACTGGGCATCACCAAGCAGAGCCTGGCTCCATCTAATTTGTTGTTCTGAATACAGACATTACAAGCTGACCAGCACTGACAGTAAGCTGTGTGCTTTGCCTGTGTCTCAGCTAGGTGGAGCAGGGAACTCTGCCCATTAAAGGTCACCCAGCACCTTTCCACGTACAGGATGGGCTTCAGTTTGTGTTCACCTTTGCCAAATTTCAGCTGTTTGGGACGGTTTTGTTCCATGTGTGTTGTCTGCCTCAGGCTAAATGGATTTTGGGGAAAGCTGCAGCAAAGTGTTTCTGCCATTTCCCAGCAGAAGGTTAAGAAAAAACATGTTTTGTCTCTGTGCTATTCACATGAAGAGGACTGCTTGGGGTGTCCTGTGATGGCTTCACACACTGAAAAAGGAATATGGCATTCGTGCAGTCCAAGCTGGGCCTCCTGACGCCCCTCTGTGATTCTGTTCAAAACAGGCATGGCAGAAGCTGTAGGTGCAGGCTTCAAAGAGATGTTTTTCAGGTTTGAGAACTCCACCTGTGTGTTTTATCCGTTAAGCCTGGGCTGTGATAAAAAGAAGGGAGAAAGCCTCTGCTGAATCAGAGAACGGGGTGGGGGGAAACAATGGACAGACTATGAGGGTACAGTCTTCCCAAGCTCTGGGCTCTCCAAAAGGTTCAGCTGCTGCCAAAAGCAGTCACTGCTAGAGAAGCCATGTCTCCAAGCCCACCAACTCAATCCCTACTCAATACGCTTAGCCTCTGCTTCTGTCATGCATCTCACAACACATCTTCCACTGACAGCAATCAACTATTGCTATGAGATACAAAAAGAATGGGACTACTGCTTGAGAATACATGGCCCTCTGGAATGAGAACTGGTTCCTTGGGTCTCACCTCCACTAACTGCAAAATGCCCTGGGGTGTAGGTTTCCTTCAAGAGATCTCTCCAGAGACAGAGATCAGCCCAGAAATCATCTCCTGATGCCTGACGTGAAATATTGCTTCTGCTACTCTGGATGTTTACTGCAAGCAAACAGAAATTAAGCCAAGATGCACTAATAAGCCCCTATTCAATTTAAGTCTGCTTATTAATTCCATAAGACTATCTTTAAAGGTGGCCACTGCACCTTGCAATCCAGCCTAAAATGCTTCAGTGACTAAATAGCTAGGAAGAATAATTAGTGTAGAGAGCTAAGCCAAGAACAGACTCCCATTACCTCGACAAAGAAATACCTAATTTATACAAAAACATCTTGGTAAGAGCAGGAAATATCCCATCAACTGATATAAATCATTCAGCTGTCTCATCCTCTGGCCCTAATCCCATTCCAAGTTAGTAGAATGCTCTAATCAGAATCTGCAAGAACAGAGGAAGCAGAGAATAATCAGACGGGTTGATGAGAAGAAGGAGGCTGGCACAGAAAGGTGGTACAGATCTGAGATGAAGTGGGGAAAAAAACAAACCAAAACTGGAATATTTCCTGGTAGTACAGACATTAATTTTCCTAAAGAATTAACAGTACTGTGATAAAGCATGAAGCAGAGCTGGAAGCACAGTTTATCACAGAATCCCAAAATGGCTCAGGTTGGAAGTGATCTCAGAGCCCATCTCCTCCATCCTCTCCACCATGGGCAAGGACACCTCTCAACTAGATTCAGCTGTTCAAGGCCTCATCCAACCTGGCCTTCAACACCCCCAGGCAAGAGGCAGCCACAGCCTCCCTGGGCAGCCTATTCCAGAGTCTCACCACCCTCACACTGAAAAACTTCTTCCTAAGACCCAGTCTGACACTTCACTCCCTTAGCTTCAAACCATTCCCCCTTGTCCTGTCTCTAGACACCCTCAAGTAAAGTCCCTCTACCACCTTCCTCAAGAATCCCTTCAGAGACTGGCAGGCAGCTCTAAGCTCCCCCCAGAGCCTTCTCTTCTCCAGGCTGAACAACCCCAGCTCCCTCAGCCTGTCCTCAAGAGGCGCTCCAGCCCTTGGATCATCTTTGTGGCCTCCTCTGGACTCACTCCAAGAGCTCTGTGCCCTTTTCATGCTGGGGACACTCACTGAACACTGCATAAGAAAGAATTAATGAAGCATCCTAAACACCAGCCTGCTACTGGTTATTTAAAATCTGGGTCTTTTGCTTAATTCTTCTGCCAGGTATTCCTGTCCAACATGATTTGGACAGCAAAACATAAGCCAAGCTCTCTACTTTAAAAATTCACTACTAGGTAAAGAAAGGAGGAAAATGTCTGATATTGATTCTGTCACTTCCCTGTTACAACAGCACACTCCACAGTGACTCCAGCCTTTGAGATGCTGGCTTGGGTGGTATCAATCTGGCCTCAGGAGCAGCGGACATTTCAGAGAGAAAAATCTTTCTGTTAACATGTCACAGCTTATGACTGCTGAATGTGTTTCTGATCCAACCTCTAAAGAAGAATAAAACAAATGGGAGGACTTTTGCAATTTTCTCTCTAAAACAAGAAGCCAAAGTCCCTCCGTGGCATTTCTGCAGATGGTACAGGCAGAGACAACGTGGCAAATTCATCTTCACTTGAATTCCAGTCAGGGAGCAGCTGGATTCCTTCCTGGAAGAAAAGATTTTCACATTTGCCACTCTGAAAGGCACACAAGGTGGGGAAAGCTGCATGGTTTATATCCCCGAATGAGACACTGCTATCAGACCGAAGAACCACTCAGCTTTTCCTTTCCACTGCACCACTTCTCCAGCCATGGCACTGCTGTTATCTCCTCTTCCCTGCCTTCTGAGAAAACTTAAGTAACTGCTGCCAGCCTACTGCAGTAATAACATCACAACAACAAATCTGCTCCCAAAAGCCCAATCCTCTGCAAACTTTTAGGCCAGATTCCTACAGAAATGAGCCTGAAAAAACCACACAGCACATCTTCACAGACTCCTAAAGGGTTTAGATAGGTTTTCTTCTGCCCACGTGGGGGAATTTAGAAGTTCTAAGTCCTCACCTCCAGTGCTCTGGAGCCCTCAGCATAGGAAGGACATGGATCTGATAGAGCAGGTCCAGAGGAGTGCCACAAAAATGATCAGAAGATTGAAGCACTTCTGTCAGGAGGACCGGTTGAGGGAGCTCAGTCTGGAGAAAAGAACTCTCCAGGGAGACCTAATAGTGGTCTTTCAGTAACTGAAAGGGGCTACAAGAAGGCTGCAGAGGAACTGTTTGCAAAGGCCTGCAGTGACAGGATGAGGGACAACAGTTTGAAATGAGAGAAGAGCAGATTTGGATTGGATGTGAGGAACAAGTTGTGCACCATGACGGTGACGAAACGCTGCAACAGGCTGCCCAGGGAGGGAGTTGAGGCCTCATGTCTGGAGATACTCAAGGTAAGTCTGGACAAGGCTCTGGGTAACCTGATCTAGTGGAGGATGTCCCTGCTGACTGCAGCGGGATTAGACTGGATGAGCTTTGGAGATCCTTTCCAACCCAAACCACTCTATGACTCTGTGTGGATAGGTCTGTATGTCTGCAGTTATATGCCCTTCCCTTTCATCCTCCTAGGAGCTTTTCAACTGCTTAAAAACCATCCATCAAAGGTGACAAAGGGGCAGCTGTATCCAATCTGGTACCAACCCTAGCAGTTTGTGGAAGGAGGTGGTGAAGGACTGTAAGGAAACTTTAATGATGCCCCCATTGATGGACTCACTAAAAGAGCAAAAAATGTACCTGGCCCCTAGACATCAGAAACTCTACAGCAGCAGGTTTATTTCCACCTGTGGCAGACCAGCCTGCTCAGGGGGACATTTCTGGGGTTCTTTCTCTTTTCAGCATAAGGAAACCTACAGTTAATGTCTTGATGGGTACAGGGACAGATCAAGAGATAAAAAAACCAAACAAACTTGAAATTGTGTGTACTCCTTCTGAATCACCCTGCCCGGTTATCTAAAGACTAACAATCTTGTTACACTCCATTCTGTCCTCGCCTTGACTAATTTTGTTCTTTAATTATGACTCCTGGCAACCTCCAGTACAAATGAGGATTTCCCTCCTTTAGGTCATGCATGTTCTTGGCTCTGAGGAGGAGCCTTGTCTGTCAAAACATCAGCTGCCTCTTTTGTATGTTCAGAATTAATTCTATTTATCTTCCAATTATTTTCAAATACTGGAGGCATTCTTCCCTCCATTGGACTGCAATGAGTGCTTCATTTCAGGTTTTCATGTTATTCTTCCTCAGATATGAGGCCAAAAACGAGTAATTAAATTCTCATTTAAACCCCATTTCCTTAAATACACCTCTCCTCTTACCACACACAGCTGGGGTTGTTCAGCATGAAGAAGAGAAGGCTCTGGGGGGACCTTAGAGCTGCCTTCCAATATCTGAAAGGCTCCTACAGGAAGGCTGCAGAGGGACTTTTCATCAGGGTGTGTAGAGACAGGGCAAGGGGGAATGGTTTGAAGCTGAGAGACAGCAGGGTTAGACTGGAGCTTAGGAAGTTCTTCAGTAGGAGAGTGCTGAGACTTTGGAATAGGCTGCCCAGGGAGGCCGTGGCTGCCTCTTGCCTGGGGGTGTTGAAGACCAGATTGGATGAGGGCTTGAGCAGCCAAGTCTAATTGAGAGGTGTCCCTGCCCGTGGTGGGGAGGTTGGAGGAGATGAGCTCTGAGGTCCCTTCCAACCTGAGCCATTCTAGGATTCCACAATTCTTTCCTAGATCCATGCTCTTTCACGGGATGCAAGCGCCTGTAGCCCATGGGGACAGGTGCAGCCCACACCTTCATGCCAGGTGCCCTCTAACAGCACTATTGTTATCCCAGCACTCAGTGGGTGACATGAAGGCCATGTTCATGTGAGCCAGACCAGAGGTGCTCAGAACACTGCATTGTCCCTGAGCAAGAAAAAGAAATTCTTGTTCCTGGTATAAAGAAGGACTTAATGGCTTACCATCACCTACTGCAGAGGTCCTTCTCCCTTGCTAGCTAGGCCCCATGACAGTCTTTACCTACACTGGCATCTGGAGCCATTGGAGGTCTGTGCTTCCAGAATAAAAAAAAACAAAATAATTTTTTTTTTTTAAATTAAAAAAAAAAAAAAAATAATTTTTTTTTTTTTAAATTAAAAAAAAAAAAAAAGAAGCTATAGCTGGAATGGTCTGAGGAGAACCAAGACACAAGGGTAGTTTCTGTGCTCACTGCATTCAGGGCCAAAATCACTATTAGTATCCTGGCACTGTAGGTCCGCATTGACCTGAGTGCTGAGCCCCCAAGCCCCTCCAATGGCTTTGGCATTACTCTTTGAAGGCTTCTCCATGTAAGGCAAAGAAAGGGAGCTGAAACATCTCTTGCTGACAAAGGGATTCACCTCCACAAACTGCCAAAGGAGGGAGTGCAGGCATGACCAGCCTGCTCTAACTCCTACCACGACCACAGGAGATGCAGGTTCAATGTTTTGAGCTACCCAGGACCACAAACCCTAAAAATGCCTTTAAGGCACTGCAAGAGACAGGCACCACTTAGGCAGAAGGCACAAAACCAGACCCTTGCATGCACAGTACCACAACCACACAGAAGTCAAGAACTCTAGTCTACCACTTTCTAGACTCCAATAAAGCTCTCCTCGGAACCAAGAACGGATGCCTGAAGAGCAAACTGCATTTCAGAAACACTCTCCTACACTCTTTGGAAGCCTCCCTGATGTCTGCCTTGTGCCACCTTCCCATTTTCTCCAGAAGCATCCTGCCCTGCCCTGCCCTGCCTGAAAACAAGGTGTGCCGCACCAGGGTGGTGAATCCACATTTTCCACTACAGAAGGAGCATTAGTCAGAGTCCCCATTATGACCCAGTATTGTGGTATCCAAAGCAAACACAGTGAGTGAGGTTCTTCAACAAACAATCAACCATCTCCTGTTAGCTGCAGCAGTCCATCCCAAGAATCCTAAAATGGCCCAAGTTGGAAGGGACCTCACAGATCATCTCCTCCAACCTCCCCACCATGGGCAGGGACACCTCTCAACTAGGCTGCTCGAGGCCTCATCCAACCTGGCCTTCAACACCCCCAGGCAAGAGGCAGCCACAGCCTCTCTGGGCAGCCTATTCCAGAGTCTCAGCACTCTCCTACTGAAGAACTTCCTAAGATCCAGTCCAACCCTGCTCTCCCTCAGCTTCAAACCATTCCCCCTTGTTCCGTTTCTACACACCCTGATGAAAAGTCCCTCTGCAGCCTTCCTGGAGGATCCCTTCAGGTATTTAGGTACCTAACACAAGGAATCAGGCTCTGGCTCCCAGTCTGTAGTAGGTTTACCTCCAGAGACGGTGCCACCTCCCTCCATGCCAGAGGCAGCCACTCCACTGCAGAGATGCTACATGCCAGATTCCCATGAGCAATGGGAAACAGCCCTGAATACTAGCACAAACCAGCAGCAACAGTGACTTTGGATTCAGAGGCCAGCTGCAGGTAGGATGAAAAGCATAGAGAAAAATCAGGACACACTGCAGAGGATACAAAGAGGAACTGGGTGAGGAAAAAAGACTAGAAACAAAAGATTGCAGAAGGGTAATAAAATTACATTGGAGCATTTGCAGGACTCAGTGTCTCTCCAGAATGAATCAGCCCTGTCCAGTAAGTTCACTCTAGCACAGACAAAAGCTACACAGCACACCACTTCACCCTGTGCTGCAGGCAGGTAGGCCTGACTTGAAACTCTGCCTTCACCTGAGCTCCAGATTACCTCAGAGGGTATTGAAAACGCTGAGAGATTTGTGTCAGGCAGGGCAGTGAGGTTGCCTCTTCCCAAGGACTTCAGACCAGGGGGAGATTAACACATCTTTGTTCTGACTCTGCTTCATCTCCACCTGTGTTTTTTCATTGGGAAGCCCCTGTTGAAGCAGCTGAATCTCCATCTTGCAAGCCTCCTGCCAGCAGAGTCCCCTCTGGTAAGGGAGTTTGCTGCTGCCCATCTCCAGACAAAATCTTGCCCTATCTCGTTTACCCAGCAAAGTTCACCTCAAAGGCAATAATAAATAAAACCCAAAACCCAATAAATAAATAAATACATAAAGCAACCAACAACAAGTTTTACATTAACTCTTCCCCAATGCGGAAAGATCAGCTGCCCTTCAAAGAGGCAACAAATTGCAGTGGAGAATCAGTGGCCTCCCTGGGCCAAAGCTCCTGTAAGTCTCTGGAGAAGCCCTGACCCAGACTGTAGAGATAAATCAGGGGAGTAGGCTGTTTGTAAATTCTCTTAAGGAGGGAAAGTCTTTGAGAAAGAACATTGATAATTTCTAATGCATTTCAGTGCAGATTAAAGAAGGAGCCTCACCTACCTGAGATCCCACAGAAAACACCCATGGTTATCTGGTCATTCTAAACACCCCCACAAAAGCTATAGGCATCCAGCACCTGACTGATGAAAAAGAAGAAAAGTCTGTGGAACACATTGCCAGACTCCCTGATGAAAGGTCCCTCTCCAGCCTTCCTCTAGGATCCCTCCAGGAGCTGGAAAATCCCAACACTCAAACCAGCAATAAAGAAGGGAAAGTGGGAATTCTCTGCAAGACCATTCCCTGATGCAGTTCCTCAAGTGACTTCACCAGCAAATGGCAGAGTCAGGAATGAGTGAGCTGGATGAGGAAGGAGGTGCCTAAGGCAGGTTCAGCTGTGAAACTCTTGCCTCTGGTGCTTTCAGCTAGACAGGCAGCTCAGGACACCAAGCTGAGTGGTGCTGTCAATATGCTGAAGGAACAGGATGGCATCCAGAGGGACCTGGACAAGCTGGAGAGGTGGGCCCAGGGGAACCTCATGAGGTTCAACAAGAGCAAGTGCAGCGTTCTGCACATGGGCCGGAACAACCCTCACTAGCAATACAGACTGGGGGAGGAGGTGATGGAAAGCAGCCCTGGGGAAAAGGACTTGCAGGTGCTGATGGAAGATAAGTTGGACATGAACCAACAGTGTGCACTTGCAGCCCAGAAGGCCAATGGCAGCCTGGGCTGCACCAAAAGTAGCACATCCTGAGATGTAAGAGGGCACGCTATCCCTCTGCTCTGGTGAGACCTCACCTGCAGTGCTGTGTCCTGCTGTGGAGCCCGCAGCACAAGAAGGACATAGACTTGAAGGAGCAGGTCCAGAGGACAGCCACAAAAATGATCAGTGGCTGGAAGAGGTCTGCTACAAGGACAGGCTGAGGGAGCTGGGGCTGTTCAGCCTGGAGAAGAGAAGGCTCCAGGCAGACCTATCAGCCAGTGGCCTTTCAGTAGCTGAAAAAGGTTACAAGGATGGAGAAAGACTGGTTACAAAGGCCTGCAGTGACAGGAGGAGGGCAATGGTTTGAAGTGAGAGAAGAACAGATTTAGATTGGATGTTAGAAAAAAGTTCTGCACCATGAGAGTGCTGGAACACTGCAACAGGCTGCCCAGGGATGTAGCTGAGGTCCCATCCCTGGAGATCTTCAAGGTCAGGTTGGACAAGGCTCTGGGCAACCTGATCTAGTGGAGGATGCCCCTGCTGACTGCAGATGACTGTTGCTGATCCGTTCCAACCCAAACCATTCTATGATTCTATGACTCAAAGGCCTGAGTTTCAGGACTTAATACTCCATGAACAACCACAGCTCACCCAGCTCCACCCGCTTGCAAGCACCAGGCCCTCTTCTGCAGTGCACTCAGATAAAGATGGCTTTGCTAGGAAAAAAAAAATAAAATAAACCCCCAAACCAAAACATAACATCACAACCAACAACTTTTACATTAATGTTTCCCCAGTCCAGGAAGGTAGCACTCACTGAATCTTGCCCCTTAGGTATGGCCCACACAGGACTCAACATCTATCCAACTGCCTCACAGCAGAGACAAGATGCCAAACAGCACTGACTTAAGGGAGTTGGTCTCTGAAGCCATCCTTATTGCAGACCTACACAACCATCTGGGAGGAAGAACAGAAAGAGGATAAAAGACAACTGAAATGAGTGGGGTGGATGAAAACACCCTGCTGCCTTGTTCCTCAATACTGACAAGCCTCTGATTTTCTGCTGTGCTTCAGTGTTCAAGGTTTTCACCACCCCCCCACACTCCTCCCCAAAGCAAATAAAGCTACTATCAAAAATCCACAGGCAAA
The DNA here is from genome assembly GCA_013396675.1 of Eubucco bourcierii. NCBI lineage: Eukaryota > Metazoa > Chordata > Aves > Piciformes > Ramphastidae > Eubucco > Eubucco bourcierii. The sequence goes on from VWZE01011527.1 coordinate 10,103, forward strand.
CAATTGCAACTGAAAACGTGAAACGTTGCTTCTTAACCGTCCTTGCCAGCAGTCTGTGACCCAAGAGGACATTTCCAAACGAGATGAAATAAAGGCAAACAGCAGATGCCACAGGCAGCAGACCTGGGTGTCTGAGGTAGGCAGCAGCTCTTCAAGCTGAACCAGCAGAGGTCTCTGTTCCACTAATCCACTAATAAAATAAATTCACCATCTATCCATATTTATCCTTTATGACCCCTAGTCCACAACTAGAATAACAAAAATACAGTAGGAAATCAACATCTCAGATGGGAACAATTTATCACTTTGCTCCTGGAAAAAAAAGGCAAAATTAAGTTTATGGTCTGCCAGGTTTACTAAGCTTACGGCATTGCCTCCAGGCTTTGCCATCTGGTAGGAAAAAAGGTGCTATGGTCAGTCCCAAACCTCCTTACTTCCCAAGGAAAGGAAGGACCACGGCAGCCACTGCACTTGCTGTGCCCCAGCCATCTGCTTGGATAGCTCTTCCAGCCTGCCCAGGTAGTAGGGGCTCTAGAGAGACCTTTCTGCACTTGCAGCCCCCTGGTTTCAATCTGGGCAGAGCTAGCTATGACAGAAAGCCTTTATCAGGCAACAGTTGGGTTTTTGGCCTCCATGTAAAGGGCTGCTTGGTCTTTGTGGGAGTAGTGTCTGGAGCACACAAAATGGGGAGTCTGCCCACAACTGGAATCCTTGCTTGAAGTCTCAGATGTGAAGCCAAGGATAAAATTGGAATGAAACTTATGCTCCTGCCCGCTGGCTCCTCCAAACAGCTCCAGGCATGGTAGGACAGCCAGGTATAAAAGCCTGAACTGGCACAGCCTGTCTCTGTGGATGGGGAAGGCTAAACCACAAGGGGTGTTGCTCTCAGCTTCCACCCAGCGCTGACTGGCAGGTGCCAAGATGCTGAGAGGCAGCAGGGCAGCCCCCTGCCAGCACAGCCTGCCAAGAGCACCCAGTGGGTCAGCTTGGCTTACCTGGGCCACGAATGGGCATCCTCCACTGCTGGTCTTCCATCCCTGGTATCTCTGGCTGCAGCAGCTGCAGCACCACAGTTGCAAGGCGTTGTTTTCCAAAATCCAGAGTCGGAAAACTCCCCCAGGAGCCCTAGGAGGTAGCCCCCTTGAGATCCTACAGCACCTCAACAGCAAATAAACTGCTTTTGCCCTTTTATCGTAGAAACCTGTGGGTTAGCAAGGCTTACTAAGATGGGGGAGGATGCACACAGCCAGACCTAGCTGTGGAATGAGGGTGAGGGTGGTGTCTGTCCCAACCCCACTCTCCAGTACTAGCAGAGCACAGAAGCAGCGAAGAGCAAGCAGGATGCAAAACTGTTGCCTCCCTCCCCAGTGGTAACGCACAGCTGCACCTCACACCTCTGATTTTTGGNTAACTCTACCAGAACTCAATTTGAGACAGCCCTGTGGTACCTGAGCACATGTTAGCTCCTTGCACAATCAGGCAAGTTCAGTTAGATCACAGATTAGGCTTAGAGAAGCTGATGTCGCACAAAAACAATGCCACTTCGGGAAGCACACCGACTGGAGAACATCTGCACTTCTCCCTGGCCCTCTCCATCCATCCATTCCTTTGAACCTTCCTTGCTTCTGTTCCTGCCCAGGGAGCTGCTCTGCACCCCTGAAGCCAGGACACTGTTCTGCTGTCATGGCATCAGGGGGCTGACAGTTGGCTCTCAAACAAGTACCAAAAGGTCCCCATCTGCTGTGGGAGACCCAGAAGCAAGTCACCCTCTGTTTGTTTTTTTTTCACCTTAGCACACTCCCCTCTGTTTTTGAGCCTGATTTTAAGCCTTGCAATGGCTGAGAGTGGGCAAGGCAGACAGCAGGCTGGGATACCTTTCCCAAGCAAGGAGCTAACAAGCTCCCTGTATAGAGAAGATGGCCAAGCCTGGGTGAACCACAGCAAAGTGTGACCAGTGTGAAAAACATATTTTTTTCTTTTTTCTTTTGTTTTTCTATTTAGCTTAGTAAATAAACAAAATATTGGGGATTTGGGGAGAAAAAAATAGTATGTGAACAGAAAGTCTTCAACATTTCTCCACAAAAATCAAAGCAGAAAAGAGCTCATCTGGGGACAGAGAAAAATAATTCTCATCATATAACCTCATTATCTTACTGTAGCTTACACGTTTTGTTAAAATCCATTACACCATGAACATTTCCTTTTGGTAATTAAAAATGCAACGATACATCCAAACAGCCTAAGAAGAGGCTGAAACAAAACCCGTTGGCATTTCTGAAGCGGAACGTTTCCTTTTGCCCAATGTACTGATGGGTACGGACGTCGGAAAAACTTAGTTTTCCAGTCGATTTCCCCATTCGAGGAAGAGCAGGGAGCGCACAGCTACGTGTACGAGTAGCGAGAGGAAGGAAGAGGATCCATGCGCGATCTCGCGGCTCCCGGCGCGTTCCCGCGGGGCGGCCGCGCCTATTGCATCAGTCGGGGCGGGACCCGCGCGGGCCGTTCGTCGAACACAAAGTGCGGGCGTTGTGTATGTGTGTGTGTGTCCCCGCCGAGCCCAGGGCGCGGCAGCAGGCAGAGAGAAAGTGGTGCGACGAGGAGGAAGGAGGGGGAAGAGCGAACGGGGGTAGGGGTGAACAGAACACAGTGTGGAACGTTAAAATATTTCTCCCGCCGCTGAAACGGGAGACCCGGCCTGGCACTGCCCCGCTCCACCTTAAATCTCCCCCACGGCGCAGGCCGCTTCCTCCCGCAGAGGCGCGCTGGGCTCCACCGCAACAACAAGCGGCGGCTCCGGGGGCAGGATAACGCGCTCCCCCCGCCCCCAAGGAAGGGGCATCGGGGCGGGTTTGAGCATGTCCCTCTCCGGTGTTTCCCCTTCTCGTCGCGCCGCCGGCTTCGCGCACACCCTCCCCCCACCCCCACCCCGGGGATGGCCAGGAGAGGAGGCAGGGGGCGGACGGGTAGCGCCGCTCCCCTGGGTTGGTGCGATCGCGGCGGGTGCGGCCCCAGGTGAACTGGGGCTGGTGCTGGCCCAGCCTGCGGAGTGAGGTGAAAACCCCATCGGCTGCCCGACCGCGGCGAAAAGCAATATCGCGGCTAGGGCGGGGGACGCGCAGAAGGCAAACCCTAGTCTGACATGGTGGAGCGGCAGGCTTGGCCCCTCCCCACCCTGTTCCCGCCTGGAGGCTCCAGCACTCGCACTGACCTTTCCCGGGCCCCCCCACGCTGCCCCGGGCGGCCGCTCCCCGCTCCTTTCCCGCGTCCCCCACCGTTGGCTGCCGAAGGGGCGGCTTCGCGGGGATAGGCCTGCCCTGTGGGGGCGCCGCTGTTTGTTTTCCGTCGTGATCACTTTGTTCGTGTTGGGGAAACCAACAAAAAAACACCACCACACCAGCAAAACCACAGCTTTTTTGTTCTTTTACATTTTCGCCACAGTTTTCCACGCTTCCCCGCGTGCATTGCACACACTTTCATACACACACACCCCC
>VWZE01011527.1:13855-25956 GCA_013396675.1 Eubucco bourcierii
AAAAGGGGCCGGGGGCTCCCCGGGGGGGGGGGGGGGCGGAATATCGGAGTGCACTGGGGGAGAGCGCACGGCAGAGTGTTCAGCGATCCATTGCAGACGGAGAACTGCAATCGCAAGCACCGGCTGAGCACTCCTCTACGCGGCCCCGGGACAAGCCCGGGGTGCCATCTGCCCGAGTCGAGGCTGGGGGGAGAGCGGTGGCTTCTCTCTCTTTTCCGCCTCCTTCCCCAGAGCAAAGCTGTTTTCGGGGCGGTTTCAGAGCGAAGGCAAACCCCGACGCAGCCGGGATAAACAACAGGATCGCGTAGCAGAGAGCAGGAAGGAGCGGGGCGAGAGTCGCCCAGGGGTGTGTCCCCCTCCGCCCTCCTATTTATGTGTCTATTTATTCCTCACAAGTTGGAGGGATGAAAGCGCCTTCTCTCCGCATCGCTCTGCGCGGGTTGCGGGGTGCCAGCGGTCCCCAGGCACAATGACATGGCCCTACTTTGTCGGCTGGGCGAGGCGATGGAGAGGCTACGGAGCCAGGAAGCGCTTACCCAAGCTCTCTGCGCTCACGCCCGCCGCGGTGCCATCACCGCTGTCCGGCGGTGACCGGCCGCTCGCGCACCGTCCCCACAGCGGGGTGCGGGGCGTTGGAGGGGATAACGCGGTGGCGCTGTGGTCCTGCCCGGGACCCTGGTGGCGGGGCCGGGCGGAGCTGGGGGAGGGTGGAGGTCTGGGAGTGGCCGCTGCCTCGCCGGTGCCTGCAGCAGCATCTGCTGGGAGAGGGGTGTGCGAGGCGCCATCTTTGTTAACAGTGAATGCAGCGTTGGGGGCAGCCTGTCCGCGCTCGCAGGCAGAGCCGGCGGGTGGGGGGCCAAGGTTACCGGCATGGGCCCCGACAGCTCCTTCGAGGAGGCAGGAGCGGGGCAAGCTGGTAGATCTAGTGAATCTCTGATCCAGAACTGGCGGCGGTCCGGCCGAGAAGGGTGATAACTGCTCGTGTTTGAAGCCTTTCAAGTCAAAACATCCTAGTGGGAGAAGCACCTCAAGCTACCTATTCGCCACCCCCTCCCCCACCCCCCCCAAAAATCCAAACAAACTATTGTGACAGAGGAAATTCCTCTCTTTTTGCATTTAAAGGGTGCATTATTCGCAGGTACAGCGGAGGAGCAACCTCACAGAGGGTGAGGAGAACGAGCTGCATTCCTTGCTTTCACCTGCACTGGAGACACAGGAAGAGATCCTCGAACCTGCTGTAATTTCTTGAAGGAGTCTTTTCTTTCCTTCTGTCCCAGGCTGAGGGAGGTTGAAAGACACACTAATGAAGAACATACTTCTTATATATGGCAGTTTTCTTTATTGATTGCTTGATGTGAAACAATATAAATCTGGAAAAAAAAAATTTCCCACACATTACAAAAATTTTTTTTTAAAAAATTAGATTGGCTCAGTCTGCAACCTTTAAGCACAGCCATATTAATTATAAGAAAAACAAAACCAAACAAACAAAAAAGCAGCCCAAACCCAAAAAAACAACAACAAAAAAAAACCCAACCCCAAAACAACACCAAACCAAACAACCCCTCCCCCCCCCAAAAAAAGTCTACCAAACAGAGCATTTACAAATGCACAAAAACATGCCACTTTGGCTTTATGGGGAAAAAATATTGTCTTCTAGATTTAAAAAAAAAAACAAACAACCAACCAAAAAAAAAAAAAAAAAAAAAAAACCTCTTTTAACNAAAAAAAAAAAAAAAAAAAACAACCTCTTTTAACATAAATAAGTTAGTATAATTTCTCAGTGTCTTTACAGAGTTATGTACACAGGTACACTTCAAACTTCTTTTTTTGTTTTATTTTTACAGACAGGTACACAGGCAATGCAGAAATACTGATTAAAGATGTAGTATCCCTTTTCCCCTCGCACACAAAACCCTTCAGGAAGTGGGTCAAGATTAGAAAACATCAGTATTCGAGATTCAGAGAAAAGAGAAAAAAAAAAAAAACCAACAAAAACAGACGTCCAGATTAGGTTAAAAAAAAAAATAAACAAAACAACCAAATCTCCTCACAAACAAACAAAACCCAACCAGGAAATCGGGCAATGCAGATGGGATGAATTTACACTTTTACAGGGATTCGAATTCGCTGCACGGACTTGAGGTGGGGATGGGGTGGGCCCACCACATAACAGAATCATCACAGCCCACACCTTTTCAGCTTAATGAAGTGGGGAGAAAAATTTCCCAAGCAGACAGCAATAATCTGCCCAGAGCAGCATTACCACCATGGCACAGTAAAAACACACACTGGGAAAAAAAAATAATTAAAAATTAAAAAGAAAAAAAGACAAGCAGACCCACCGAAAGGGACAATACATCTTTAAGTAATAAAAACCCTACACTGCTTCTCTTCATACGTTTCTTTCCTTGCTAGATTGTGAAAGCAAGTTCCAAACGGTCACCCTCTTCCACTCCCTCCCTCCCCCCCNNCTACACACCCCCCCCCCCCCCCCGCCCCCCCCCCCCCCAAGGTTTATGTGCTACATAAGGTAAAAACTATATACACAGGTAGTACAATGAAGCAAATAAGGAAACACCTAATTGCACAATGCTACATCCAATGCTTTTAGAGGCAGGTCTTTTAAGAGTGCCTAGAAAATCTTAGTGTTATTGTTTGCTTTCTTCTTGTCGACGTTTTTGTTTTGCTGCTATTGTTGGTTTGTTGTTTTCAGTGCTTGTACAGGACCTCCATTCCCCGGAGATCGGCCGATATGTATTTAGTCTCCACTACAAATTTACATCTTCCTCGCTTCATCGCCCCCCGCCGCACCCGAGGAACGAGGACACACGCACATCCTCCGTTCTGCAACGGGAGAGGGTGGAGAAAGTAGACGGGAGAGGGCAATTAAAAAAATAAAACGTGCAAAAGAAACGCGATCCGCCGCGCAACCGGTTCCAACCGACGCCGCATCCCCCCAGTGCAGTCGGGCCCTACCCGAGCGGCGCCCCGCCGCCGGCACTGCCACCGGCGCTCGGCGGAGAAGAGAGCGGCGGGATCTCCGCTCCTCTTCGGCGCGGGGCTCGGCCCGCTCCTTCCCTGCCCCCACCCCAAACAAGCGGGCGGTAGTAGCGGCATTTGCATAGCTGACGTGCTCCGCCACGGCTCGCCCCAGCGGGACCAATTTATTGCAAACTTTTACAGCTTCATCTCTTTCTGTACAAGTGCAAATCGTGTTTGTAAACTTTTCTCCTCAGCCTCGGCTCCGAAACCGCCGGCGCAATTTACCATCTCTCTCCACCCCAAGCCCTCTCCTTAAAACAAAACAAGGAGGGGGGGAGCGACCCAACCCAGCTCCCGTTAACCCGCTCTCTTCCCTTTGCCAGCGCCTAAAACCAAATCAAAACAACTGGGGGCGACGAAGTAGCAGGATTTAAACAAAACAAGAAAAAAAAAAAAAACCAACAAGAAAACACCAAAGAAATCTGTCAAGCTTGAGTTTTAAATAAAATACCCTGATTGCCCTTAAACCAAACTTCTTATTTCTACCGGCTGCGAGGTCACCGCGACGTGCGACACCAACGCTGGCATTGTAGGTGAAAAAGCATGAGGAAGGGGGGCCGGGCTGGGACACACGAGAAGCTCCCCGACATCCCATGTCATCTGACATCACGTATTAGTCGAGCTGGAAACTCGGTCCCTCCACCCGCCTAGGTCGGGGTGCCGGACGGGGCCCTCCCTGCCGCCGGTCTGGGTGCCGGAGGGCAGGATCGGTGCCACCACGTTCCGGGACTCCTGCCACCACACTAGCCCCTGCCCCATTGCGGAGCAGGGTGCTGCTCTTCGCTCCTTGTTTTGTTCAAGGCCTTCGCGTCCCAATCCCACCCTCCAACACACGCCCATCTCCGAGCGCTTGGGAAAAGCCCCCCTTCCTCCGAGAAACGACCCCGCAGCAAGCCTGGAGGGGCTCCAAGCTCCTTCCCCCTCCATTCCTCCTCCAGTTAGAGTACTACACCCACTCGGTAACCCTTTCTGTCCCTTATTTACACCCTAATGCAGAGCCTAAAGGGAACCTACCTAAACAGTTTACGTTTGATGTCGTCTTGGGCTTGATTTCTTGGGTGTTTGCTCCACTGAACTGGCACTGGGGGAGTCTTCTGAAACCTCTTCTTCTGTTGTGTTGGCTCTTTTATTTTGAGGACAGGAATCTAGGAGGGGAAAATCAAAAACAAGGGTGGGGAAGAAGTGTTGTTAAAATATTTTCCTTCCAGATGTTTACCTGTCATCCAGGGAGGGTAGATGGGGCTGGGTGGGGGAGGGGGAATATTCCTGGATCCCCATGTCAGCTATCAGCTACTTAAAAGCAAGCTAGGGGGATGGGAGATGGGCTCCTCTAAGTGAAACACGCAATTTTCCTGGTTTCGGGTGAAATCTCTGTCCCTCTTTTGCTTAGCATACGCATTATGAACCTTTCCCCAGCTGGCCGGGAGGCCGGGTGCCTGCGGAGTGACGATCCACGTCTAAAGGCTTTTCCTTGCGCATCAGCTACCAGCTCCCATGTAACGCGGGACCACCCCCCACCACCACCCCGGGACAACAAACAGCACCTGAGCTTTTTTAGGCGAAAAGAAGCAGGGGTGGGGTGGGTAGCGGTACACCAAGTCGGCACAGCCCACGGCGGCCAGGTCACGCATGGCCCCCGGCGAAGGGGCCGAGAGCCCCGGCGCTGAGACCGGCAGGGCGGGCGGGCGGAGAAAAGCGCTGCCGCCTTGGCGAGGGTACGTTACCATCGGTAGCAGGTCTTTTCCTCTGCCCAGTGCACTGCTCTGCAAAGTCCGTCTGATTTTCAGAAACATCAGTCTTTTGATCTACACAGTGAGTGTCCTCTGAGATTCCCTGAGAGCCGACAAAACCCACGGTTTGGCAATTCCCGTTTACATCCAAGCTCTGGCGGCCAGCGGACTTGCAGGCAACTTTCAGTAGCCTCGGCGGTCTGAAGTAGAAGTCGGGCGAGCTCCCCTTCTCCACGGCTTGCCACTCGTACCTGCCTTCCAGCGGCTTGTGATTCTGGAAATCGAAATTCCACTTCCTCTGGCATGCCTCCTCCATCTCCTGGTGGTGCTTCATCAAGTCCCTGTTTAATTCTTCGTGGTTGACCGGCCCGAAGAGGTTCCTGCACGCAGACGGCTTCGGGTACTCCGACTGCCTGGCTTCCATTCGCTCCAGGGTAGGGCTCCCATTAGAAATACGGACGTTTGACATCTCCCCTGACCCTCTTTCTTCTGGCGGCAGTTGTTTTGCTTGCTGCTTTCTCTCCCCTCCCACCCGCCGCCTCCTCCTCCTTCTCCTCTCCGCCTTCTTACTTTCGGGCGCTCGGCCGCTCTTCTCCGCGCCTCCCCTCCGAGTTGACCCGCTCTCCGGCCCCGCTCGCCCACGGAGAAGGGCCGAGGAAGCGCCCTTGCATAAGCGCCGGCCCGGGGGTGAGCCCCGAGAGCCGCCGCCGTCGCGGAGTCCCAGGCAGGTAGAGACCGGTGCGGGGTCGCGGAAAGAGGCCCCGCGCTGCCCCGCCGGCAGTGGTGATGCCCCCGCCGCTCGCACCGGCCGCCGCGTAGTAAAAGCGTAGACGGAAAAAAACAAGAGACGAGCCCTTTTCTCGAATGCCCAATATGGCGATTGAAGGGAGGCTGACGAAGAAGAAAATGATTGACAGGACGAGTCTATTTAAACAGCCCGGCCGAGCCATTGGTTATGGCGGCGGGCACCGCCCCATCGGTTCGGCCCTGCCTCGCAGCCGCCGCCGGCTCTAAAGGTGGCTCCGAGCTGTCGGGCACGGAGAGCCTGGAGGGGTGGGAAGGCACTGTGTTTCCCTGTCCGTCGCCTCCCTCGGCAAAGTCCGACGGAATTTGTACCCACCACTCACCCTCTCCACCAAAAGGCCCCGCCCCAGCTCGTCGCTTGCCCCGAGAAACCTGAATAATGGTGGCGGAGGGTTACGTTTTGATGGGTTCCTGTGGCAGGAGGCTCTGCCACCACTCCTATCTTACCGGGTTGGACTCTGGCGATGCAGCTGCACCCGCCCCCCATCTCCAGGGTCTGTGGTTAAGCGCGGGGCTAGTGGGAGAGCTGTCCCACCCGGGACATGCAGGGGAGACCAGTCCCCTGACCTCACTCTACCCTCGACCCCACTGGCAGCAGAGCCAGACTCCAGAGGGGATGGGAGGACTTGCCTTCTCAGCAGAGAAAGGGCTAAGTGAAAAAAATGGCTCTAAAAAACCCTCTGCAGGGATTTCAGATCTCAGCAAGCAGGGGAAAGAAAACAAAAGCATTCCGTTTTGTCCTGTTTGTGTGCTTGGAAGATTAGATGAGACAAGAGTCACAGCCAGGCATTTTCTAAGCAACTTCCTCGGATAGCTACAGCAAGTATGGTGGAAATAAGAGCAGTATCATGTCCTTCTCTCCTACCTTCCTTATCTCCAGCCACTTCCACAGCCATCTCCTCTCACAAGACAGGGTAACACCCTCAATGGATTGCAGGACACTGCAAGTGCTCTCGGGTGCTGAAGTTTGTGAGTTTTTCCAGGGGTCCAGATAAAAGGCCTGAATTTTTGAGAGGCTGGAGACTCTTCATTCCAGTCCATCTGGCTGGATCTTCTATGCAAAGCTGCCTCAGCAACCCTCTCAAAATTTTGCCTTTGGGAAGGCAAAGTGACAAGCTATCTCAACAAGGAAGGGTTAAAACACAACTGGTTTTAGCTGGCTGAAAGAAAAACCAGCTGATTTGGCCTCGAAGATGTGGAGCTTTTAGCCAGTGCTGTACTTAGCCATACAGAGGCAGTCTGATTTGGGGTCCACGGTTTGATAGACCACTGAAGCCTTTGCTGCAGTTGCTCCTGTGAACTGAACTCTACACAAACTGGAGAGGGGACAAAACCATTACACACAGTGAGCCCAGACCACACTTGCTACTGGGAAGATTCAGATTGGACACCAAAAAACAGTTTTTCACCATTTGAACTGTTAGACACTGGAATAAACTCCCAAGGGAGATGGTAGATTCCCCTACATTAGACACTTTCAAAGCCCAGCTTGACAAGGTGCTGGGCCATCTCATTTAAACTATATTCTTACCCTGAAAGGTTGGACTAGATGACCGTTGAGGTCCCTTCCAATCTTGTATTCTGTGAATCAGCTTCAGGGTAGTAGCCCATGGCCTCTGCTCACACCAATCACTCACGTATCACCAGACACAAGTTCAAAGAGGTGTGCACAGGCAAAACAGGGAAGAATACACATATGAGATGGGTTTAAAACCCACAAGGTTGAGATAATGTCAAACAAAAATAACATGGCTAGTATTTTTTTTTCATGGCTCAGAAGTTGTTTTCCAACTCTCCTCAGCAACCCCAAGTTCTCCCAATTCACATCGAGAAAATCAAAGCTGACGTTCTGCAGGAACAGACTTTTGTCTTAAGTTTTGAGTCTCTGATAACATTGCATCAGCTGGCAAAGTGGGGCCTGTTCATCTGCTTTATTTGCAGAACATCATCTTCATTTCTCCAGGCTTTCCTGTCTTTGACTTCCATAGCCAACATCCAGGAAGTGCCATTTCAAGCTTCCCTTTCTCTGTCAGGTGTGGGACACTTGGCTTGTTTCATTGGTAGGATTACAACATAGTACCAGAGAAACACACACCAGGAGAAAAACAATTAAAAATTGGCTCCAAATATTTGAAAAGACTGCAGGGCAAAAGAGCCCTGATTTATTTGTAATCTTCTGAAAAGAAAAAACAAGTTAAAAAAAGTTACTGTGGGACAAGAACCTTCTTTGTTGTTGTTGTTTGTGTTGTGCTTATGCCTCCGCTAGCACAAGGGCCTGGGACCAAGCCCCCGAATGCCCTAGAAGTAGATTGAAAACGAATAATTAAAGCCAGAGTGGGGGGGGAAGCGAGTAGTTTAAGCCACTGACAGAAGCAAAAGAAAGAGGAGTGGTCTGCGCCTTGGCTTATTCGTCCCTCCTTCTCCTTCATGGATGCTGCGGAGCGGCCGCCACTGCGGGGTCGGAGTGTCCGTCCCCATCGCCCTTTCAGCTTCTCCCCTCACCCCGCCCTGCCTCGGCATTCCACCTTAAATCGCTGCGGCTCCAAAAGAGAAAAAAGGCTGTGTCTGCAGCGACCTTGCCATGATCTAAAGTGTTTTGTTTACAGTCAGGCACCCCCGATGGTTGCAGCAAATCGTGAGAGAGACAGGCGCCTGCCTGCAACAGCAGCGAAGCGTGCAAAAACAAAGAGAGAAAAAAAAGCCCAACACGCACACACACACACACACAAAAAACCCCACAAAACAAAACAACAACAAAAAAACCCACACCACCCAATCCCAGAGAATCCTGGAGTCAAAGATCTGGAAAGATCAGAGCGCCATCGTCTTGCAAAAGAGGGGCACAGCAGAGGAGGTAGTGCGCGGGGTGTGCGCGGCAGCGCAGCGGGATGGGTACGGCGGGCTGTGGGACCGACCCTTAAACTCCTGCCTCCAATCGCCAGGTTCGCCTTCCCTCTGACGCCGTTTAAACTGAAGATGCAGCCAGGCAAAGATCGGAAGACGGAATTAGAGACGGAAAGGAAAACAAACAGCGCACGCACCCCTCCCCCTCCCAACTCCAACCAAAACTTGGAGGAGTGAAAGAGGAAGAAGGGAGGAGTGTTTGTAAGAGTGTCAGGAATGTCCTGGCTCTTCTGTCAGCCTCTGAACACATTGTCCCCTCACCCCACAGTACCCCACCGCTCTCTCTTTGGGCCTTTCCACTGATAGAGCTGCTGGCTGTTTTTTCTTTCCTCCAGAACCACTCAGGCAAGCTTCCCATCTCCGTTTTGGCCACCCTCCTTCCCCAGCTCTTTATAAAAGCTGTCAGTGACCCAGCAAAGCACATCCCGACTGTACACAGAAAACACTTGGGTTGATGAGGCTTTTCAATATTCCCTCACAAACAGCAGGGAAATTTGGAGTAATACCTGAGCTCCTCCACAGGATGCATCTTTCAGTTGAGGATGAAAAAAGAAAGAACACCATGTGACTCATCTGAAAGCTGGAGGCTTGAGTTAGTTTGCTTCTCACACAGCTGCTACTGAGCTGCTGCTGCTGCTTCTCCACATATCCGATTTGCAGGCAAAATGCTAATTTCCTCAGGCCGTGTGGGGTGAGACTGCCATGAGATTTGAGGTTCAGGCTTCGAATGAGGTTGTTCTTAACATCCTTATCTAGAGCTTTTCCTTTCTGGGCAAGCTTAGGGCCCACTGAGTTTCAGCAGGAGAGACAAGGAGGAAAAAGCCGGTTTAGTGTATGAAGGACTTGGGGTATCATCCAGTAACGCCCAGGACCGGAGCAGTGCCAAAGTGTGGGGGGGCTAGAAGATGCCAGCCATCCTCTGCACGTCTCCCTGTAGGGGCAGGGTGCAACACAAGCAGGGATTGAGACCTTTTGATCATAAGATGTAAACTCTAGAGGGAGCCTAAGGACAGCATCAAGCCAGCACCAGGACCTGGCCTCCCTCCTGACAGCATCCACCACCCTGAGCTGCCCCCCACCCCACCCCTCACATCACTCTCGTCACTTTTGGGGGAGTTTTGCTCTGTTTTCCTGGCTGCAGGTGGAGGGTATCTGTGCCCTGGGGTGTGGCCCCGTGATGCATCTGCAGAAGCTGTGAATAGGACCAGGGTGCAGAGACCAGTGCAGGGGAGCTTGAGCCCTTGAGAGGGTGGGCACTAGCTGGAGAGATACACCTTGGGGGTGTCCATAATGGGATTAGTTTTCCAAAGTGGATAATCTGTCAGGCTTGCCTTCTGTACATTAACACAAGGGGTTGGACCATCTCACCATACTGTAGGGCACATTATACAGTTGTGTCTGCAGAAGCTACGTGTTCAGTTATTAGCACTGGAAGTTACTCATTGTTTTCTATCTGGACCTCTTTGTCTTTCACCATTCTTCCCCTGAATTGCTAAAGGAGCAATCCTCAACAGCCCTGATTTCATCTCAGAGATGAAACTCTTGTTATGGTTCAGACCACCCTTTTTATCTTTTTAAAAAAAAAAAAAATGTTGCTTGAAGTACAAAATGAGACAGCTGAAACTGCTCTTGAAGCAGGTGAAGCCAGCAGCGATGCACCCTTCTGGGTGATCAACTATTCCCTTTTCACATCAGGGACAAGGCAGAGGATGTTCATATGCGTTCCCTAAAAACAAACACACAGATACAAGCTTATGGTGAGCTATCCCAGCAAACGACACTGCTACAACAGGGAGTCTTAAATCAGTAAAAGGATTACTAGCTGTAAGCTGGCCTCATTTCCCCAAACAAAATACAGCATTTGCAAGCAAACAGAAGTCCATCTCTGTATGATCTCCCATTTACATCTCATATCCCTTGCCACTTAAAAGAGCAAATTTTTGATGTGAGAATCATAACTAGAGGCTTCTCATGGCAGCTAAGAGCCTCCTTTCCTTTCCTCTATCCTTTCCCCTTCCTCACCAAGCCCCTGCCACAGCAGCAGCTCTGTTTCAGTCTCCAGACAAGCCCCACTTAGGTAAAACAGTTCAGGAAGCTCCAGCCTCAGGAGCAGACCCACTAAAGCCTCCCCCAGCACTTGCCATCCTCCCCGCTGAATGCAGAGGATTAACTGCTTGGTGTTGGTGAAGTCCATCTAGTGCAGAAAGGATGCAAGAGTTGAGCAGTTACCAACAAGGATGAACGCTGATTGTCACTGAGAGCTCAAACAGTTCTGCAGCCACTGGCTCCTCCACCTACGCCTTTAAGAAAGCTCCACAGCTGAATTCTATTGGGTGGAAGCGAGTTGTTCTGTTTTCCTACCAAGGCTGAAGTGAACCTTTCTGGGAAGGGGCTGATATTTTGTAGCACTGCTTTCTCAAGTCCAATTCTTTAGGTTCCCGAGTGATGACACATTGTACAGCAATGCTCTTGGCACGGGCAAGGGGACATTCAGCTGTGAGCAGGACGTGGGCCAGGTTCCTTCAAGCCATTCATTAAATAATAACACCCTCTGTCGTGTGTTATGTTCCTCTGAAATGTTTAAAGGTTTCAGTGTATGAAATCATATGGAGCCTGGCTATTTTATTCCCCCCCACCCCAACATCCTTGGAACAGCTTCTTACTTTTCCTTTAACCTTGTGTTTTGTTTTCATTTGGTAGGATCCCAACTTTATGTGATAAGATTTTATTTATTTTTTTCCCCAGCTAATACAGAATTATGTAAATGTGTTGCTTACAACCCACCAAAAAGATAAGGCAGCACAAAAAGATCTGCACCTAGAAGAATGTGAGGCATTCTGGGTGCCATTCACATGACAATCTAGCCCAGCATTTTTTTTCCTTCCCTTTTTCCATACACACCTCCCCTGCCTCTTCCCCAACAGCCTGTATTAATTACCTTAGGATCGAGAGGTCTACAAACATCTTCCTCATTATAAACAGAGGAACTGGTCTGGCTACTTTCTAAACCCTTGAAGGAAGATGACCTATCTCACACAGCAAAATGATGGCTTTAAGTCAAAGCCTGCTATCAGGGTTTGAGATCCCAGTTCTGCTTCCATCTTCCCTGGGTCATGCTATGCAGACTGATGTAACTCTTGGCACCTATGTCTCTCCCCTCCTCCTCTTCCTACTTATAAAATATGTAGTTATTTTATTTCAGAAAATCCCTGCCCACAAACTAAATACAGACTAGTTAAATTTGGGTTCTAATTTGCTTGGGAAAATCTTCACAATGATGCTTATAGGCAAGTCATTAATTTAAAAGAATCAGAAAATTGGAAAAGTTTAGCCACAAAATGGCTTTGCCCCACTTACAAAATAAAAGGCAGCCCAGAGCCCTGGGGAACATCTGTGCTATTCATGGTGGTAGAGTAGAATTCAGAGATAGTCCCTGGCTCCTTCGCAGCAGTGTTGGAACTGCTCGGTGTCTCGATAGCCGTCAAGAGGCTTCTAGATCTTCCCAGGCTCTAACAGGGTGCTGAGAAAGAGGCAGACAACCTCTGACCCGATCCTGGGTCCTCTTGGCATGGAAGTTTCCAGAGGTGCAGGCAGGATTTCTTCCAGATGTGCAGACAG
>VWZE01011527.1:26071-80340 GCA_013396675.1 Eubucco bourcierii
GCAGAGCAGAGCAGAGCAGAGCAGAGCAGAGCAGAGCACCCTGAGGCAGAGGCAGCACAAGTGCTTGCAATTTAGTTCCATTTGTATTATTGGCCCAAGTGTAATGGCTCCTTTGGCCACAGGGATTCACCAATCAGAATGGCATTTGCAAAGCTGACCATGTTAGATGAAACCAGGACTTGCTTACCCTTATTTGGGCAAGACTCTAACAAGTACCTAAACACCTGTGGGTACCTGTTTATCACTTTGGGAGCCGACAAAACGGCCCAAGCCTTTGTTTTCCTCCCACTCTTGCTTCCCCCATCAGCAGAAGGGTGGCTCAAGCCAGGACATCTAATAGGCCTATTAGCCTTCCCCCACATCTGTTTAGACTTCAAGCTATTGGAAACACTCTGTACAGTATTTGGTACAGTGGGACTTCAGGGTGCTGGTGGACAAGAAGCTGGGCATTAGCAGACAGTGAGTTGACAGCCCAGAAGGCCAATAGCAGCCTCGGCTGCATCAAACCAGTGTGGCCAGAAGATGGAGAAAGGGGATTATTCTGCCCCTTGATTCTGCTCTGCTGAGACCTCACCTGCAGTATTGAATCCAGTTCTGGAGCCCTTAGCACAGGAAGGACGTGAACCTGATGAAGTGGGTCCAGAGGAGTGCCACCAAAATGATCAGGGGGATGAAGAACCTCTGCTATGAGGATAGGCCGAGGGAGCTCAGCCTGGAGAAGAGAAGGCTCCAGAGAGAGATAACAGCAGCTTTCCAGTACCTGAAGTGAGCTACAAAGATGGAGAGAGACTGTTTACAAAGGCCTGTAGTGATAGGACAAGAGGCAATGGCTTCAAACTAGAGAAGAACAGATTTAGATTGGATGTGAGGAACAAGTGCTTTACCATGAGGGTGTGGGAACACTGCAACAGGTTGCCCAAGGAGGTAGTTGAGGCCCCATCCCTGGAGATATTCAAGGTCAGGTTCACCAAAGGTCTGAGCAACCTGCTGTAGTGGAGGATGCCCCTGCTGACTGCAGGGGGGTTGGATTGGATGAGCTTTGGAGGTCCCTTCCAACCCAAACCATTCTATGATTCAGTCTCAGTCAAGGTGTCCAGGTGCCAGTGCAATCGCAAATCTAAGTCCCCATTACATTTCAAGCTTAACACATTTTGCTCAGGTTCATCAGCCCAGCAAGACAACTGCACAGCTCCAGGCTGTGAAAACAAAGGCATTAACCTACAGGAACTGACCTTGTTACACAGGAAAAAACAAAAGTAGATTCTCCAAGCATTTGGCAATAAGAAAGTTACTCAGTGGTAGATGACAGGCACTGAGAGACAAAAGAAACCTTGTCATCCCAGTGCCCCCAACAATAGTCTTTTGAGGGATACCACTTAGGAAAAAAAAACAGCGACCCAAGAACTGTCTCCAAGTTGATCTTCTCACCTGCATATCAGGTTCAAAAGGATCTCCCTCTTTTCTCAGTCCTCTAAGAATTTGCAGCCCAGTTGCCAGGAGCCAAACCTACAGCTCCTTGCTCCTCCCCTCCATCCATCCTCACTAGTGGTAGCCCTGCCAGGGCTGAGCTCACTGACCAGCAGGGTGCAATCAGTGCTCTCAACCCCGTTGATGGCTGATCCAAAGCACACACACCTAAAATAGCAGCAAGACAGGAGGCAAAAATAATTTCTCAGCTTCACACATCTATAGAGTGGTTTAGGTTGGAAGGGGCCTTAAAGATCATCCAGTTCCAAACCCTCAGTCATGGGCAGGGACACCTCCCACTAGACCAGGTTGCTCAAGGCCTCATCCAACCTGGCTTTGAACACCTCCAGGGAAGGAGTATTCACAGCTTCCCTGGGCAACCTGTTCCAGAGTATCACCACCCTCCCTGTCAAGAATTTCTTCCTAATCTCCACTCTCAATCTGCCCTCCTCAAGCTTCATTTCACTGAAGCTAGCCTATTGCACAGTGCACCTGGGCCACAATTTTAGTTGCTAATGAGAAAGATGGAAAAAAGAGAGCCCCTGTAGCTGCCAATTTGTGTTCTGGGTTTCCCTGGAAAGGAGTTCAATATTTCTCAGAGCAAAGGCCTCATCTGCTGTGCTTTTTGACTCTAAGGAGCTGCCTGTTTACTACTCCCTTTGTTCTGGCTGCCAGCAGCTAAACTGGGACACCTATTCAAAGTCAAGTACCTGAAAGCATCACTGTAAAGGATTTGTCACCTCCTTATCTCTAGTTTGAAAGGCTTTTTGAGAACGACTCCCAGTCAAAAATGTAATGGGGGTGGGGGGAAAGTTTGCAAAGGACAAAGTTAGCATAACAAATTTTGGAGTTTATATTTAATAGCTTACTTGAATGACAATGACAAAACAGAGCTGATACTAGAGAGGCCCAGGCAATTCTCCTTTTCTGCTGTTGCCCTCCACCGACAGATAGGTGGGAAATCCCAGAAGCAGTAAAAGCTAGGATCTGACTCAATAACTGCTCCTTGGATCTCTGTAATGGGGTCCTAAAACAAATTCTTCTGTTCCTAGTGGTCTCCAAGTCTCCCAAGCCCTGTGCAACCCCTCAGAACAACTTTGCCCTTTCAAAACAACCAAAACAAAACAAACAAAAAAAATCCAAGTCCTCCTCTGGCCTTGTGGGTTTCTGGGCACTTTTTCAGCACCCCATCAATCCAGGGCAGCCTTGAGAACCTGAGGGTAGCCACAGCTCCTTACAGCAGCAAGGAGCCACTTCTAACGTGCTCCTTGCAAGCCTCCAGAGCAAATAATTAAGATATTTCTAGACCCTTCCTTAGGACTGCCTCATTTTGCTGTTGCTTGCTCAACCCCAGAGTTAGAAGCAAAAACCCCAATTCTCATCACTCAACAATCAAAAGAGGCTAGTCAGCCAGCCACTGGGCCATATTAAACCAGCTAAGAACTCAGGACCAACCCCTTTGAAAACTTGTATCTAAACTCTAGAAGATGGTTGGTCTTCTCATGGGGCCAGGCTGGACTCTTAACAGATACCCAGCTTTGAGGGTGTGAGGTGGCTTTAAGGCCTGGATAATGCTGAGCTTTCCAGAAGAATGAGTGTTGGGGCTCTTTCTAGTGGCTTCTACTATTTGAGACTTCCTTCTCATCCATAAGTACCAGGAACTCCTTCTACTGGAAAGGAAAGTTTGAAAACTCTCTGGCAGTAGCACAGCTTCAGGATTAAAAGCTCACACCAGGCACCGAGGCCCACTTCAGCTGCATGAGCGAAGGGCTGACTTCAGCTCTGAAAAAACATTTGGGAAAGCTTTGGAAAGCCCACCAGCTTTGGTTCACAGAATGATGGAATTATAGGGGCTGGAAGGAACCTCCAGAGATCATCCAGTCCTAACCCCCTGCCAGAGCAGGATCACCCAGGACAGGTCAGATCCAGCAGAACAATCCTATGTGGGTGTGTGTGCAGGCATCTGCCTAATGGGGTAAGCAGATATTGGTTCATGGAGGGAAGGAGGGAAAGAAAGACATTGGTTTTCATGTGAGAGTCAACTGTTGTTTCTGTTGCTGTTTCTTTTAATAAGGTACAAAACGTGACTGTGGAACACTGTCCCTGTGTGCTCTGGCCCTTCTCCAGGCCCAAAGGTAAGTACTGACAGGGGAAAGAAAGCATCGCACTTGACTTTCTGAAGGATGGGCTGTTATCAATAGTTAGCAGCTGGAAAGGAGAATCAAATTGCTTAAAATCATATGGTCATAGAATGGTTTGGGTTGGAAGAGACTTCCAGAGGTCACCCAGTCCAACTCCCCTGCAGTAAGTGGGGACATCCTCCACTACAGCAGGTTGTTCAGAGCCTTGTCCAAACTCACCTTGAAGATCTCCAGGGATGGGGCATCAACCACCTGCCTGGGCAACCTGTTGCAATGTTCCAGCAGCCTCATGGTAAAGAACTTGTTCCTCACATCCAGTCTAAATCCACTCTCCTCTCTTTTCAAACCATTGCCCTCATCCTGTCACTGCAGGCCCAGCTCTCTCAGCCTGTCCTTGTAGCAGAGATTCTCCAGCTCCCTGATCAATTTGGTGGCCCTCCTCTGGACCCGCTCCACCAGCTCATGTCCTTGCTGTGCTGAGAGCTCCAGAGCTGGATGCAGTACTCCAGGTGAGGTTTCACCAGAGCAAACTTTTAAAAAGCTTGGTCTAAGCTAATTTAAAAATAATCCTAAAACTCGTAGGGCTCTGCTTCAATGTTGTATTTTCTCCATCATCACCATTTCCAGCTGTACATTTTCACCCTAATTTCACCTTCCCTCTTTGTGGAGTGGATTCTGCAGTTTGACAAGGCATGGTTTGAGCTGGATCACTGCAAAAAGCCTCATGTTAAATTAGTAATAATGAAGGGATAGAGATGGAGGGTTAAAACTCAGCATAGCTCTCAGGTCTGGTTCATAGCACAGCCCCAACAACAACTGTGTTGGCAGGACTCACAGGTTAGTGGGAGGGTAGAGCAGGCAAAGGCACTGACTCCTTTGGCCATTGTAGCATCCCTCTCACCCTGGGTGCCCAGCCACAGAGAGGATTCCCAGTCCCTGGCTGGGATCCATGGGACCCTGCCCTGCAGCCCAGGTTGCAGGAAGCAGGCAGCTGGTATTTGCATGCAACACAAGAGGGAGATACCTCAAAGAAAAAAAAAAAAGAAAAAAGTCTTCACTAGCTGTGAGGCTGCTGGATCCCACTGCCTTCCACAATAGGAGTGCATGTCTATGGAGAAGGTCCACTGAAGCAATGTCATAGGGAAGGATCCAAGCAGGTCATTAATAAGAAAGGCTGAGATGAAAAGCTCTGGCCTGGGAGCCACCATTCTCAAGGCCTACAGTAATGATCACAATTACTCTTCTGGAAACCATCAAACTACAACAAACGCCAAGCTCCTCACAAGCCTCAAAACCCACTGGAAGAGGAAATGAGGGAGGTAAAACCTTGCTACACTGCAGCAGAGAGCCTGCTTGGGACACTTAGCTCAGCTGGGTGAGTCTGTGCCATTTTGGGATGCAGGGGAGACAGATGTTTGTGTCCTCTCAAGATCCACAGCCATGAAGGTGCCTGAATGCCTCTTTTCCAAAAATATGAAGCAATAAATCCTTTCAAAACTTGACTGTATCCCTCCCACACCACACTGCTCATACAGCACTCATTCCAGATCCCACCTGCATCTCAACCACAAAAGTCTCCTGAGTCACCCAGCCCAAGGCTTTCTCATTGTCCTCTTCGTATTGAAGAAAGAGACTTTAGGGTGTCAGTTGCTGAGAAAGTCCCCATAAGCCAGCAGTGCCCTCATGCAGCACACAAGGCAGCCCTGTGCTGGGCTGCAGCCAGAGCAGTGTGGGCACCAGGGCAAGAGAGGGAGTCCTGCCCCTTTACTCTGCTTTGCTCAGACCTCACCTCCAATCCTGCCTCCAGTTCTGGTGTCTCTAGCATAAAGAAGACACAGAACTGTTGGAGAGAGTCCAGAGTAGGCCACAAAGACGATCCAAGGGCTGGAGCACCTCTGCTGTGAGGACAGGCTGAGGGAGCTGGGGTTGTTGTGATGATTTGAGAGTTACCCACCCCCCACACTTTGTAAAATCACCCAGACTAGACTCAGCCAGCTGGAAGTTAAAGACTGAAGATATATGTACAGCTTAGCACAATATACAAGATATATACACTATATACAGGAATAGTTACAGAAATATACAAGTTAAAGGTAATACAGAAACACAACACCCCTCCTAGAAATGAGAGTCCTCAGGAGGGGCTCCCAACCACCCTTCCACCTTCTTTCCACCCCTCTACCTTACCCCAGGGTTTGCCTTATGTGCGAGGTGAGTTTGGAGGGTCAGCCAGCACAGTTGTTCTGCTTGAAGAGAAGGCTCTGCTGCCTTTCAATAGCTGAAAGCTGCCCAGGGAGGTTGTGGCTGCCTCCTGCCTGAGTGTGTTGAAGGCCAGGTTGGATGAGGCCTTGAGCAGCCAAGTCTAGTTGAGAGGTGTCCCTGCCCACAGTGGGGAGGTTGGAGTAGATGAGCTCTGAGGTCCCTTCAAACCTGGACCGTTCTAGAATTCTATGGTCTCTCCTGGACACCAACTCAAGATAGGTGAATTACCCTCTGTATATGCCCGTGTCTGTTTCTTTGTACAGGCCACCTGTATGTCTAAGTCAGACTGGATGCAAACTTCTAGTCTGTCAGAGTTAAGCAAGCGGAGTCCTACCCACAGCTCTGGCATCTCCCCCTGGTTTCCATTTGCAGCAGTAAGTGTAACACATGCTGAGCATACACTAAATGCTTTCCTAATGCCACATCCCCAAGTCTGCAGTCATGGCCATCACCTTGGTGAAGTTTTGCAACTGCAAAGGAGCAGGAAGCCATTTGCAAAGGAATCTGTCTCTTAAGATGTAGTCCCTACTCTGAAAGTGCCTGAAAACCCCCAGCACATTTCTTGGGCTAAAGATAAAATAATAAAGGTCAGACTCCTGCAGCAACATGGAAAGTCTCCAGAATACATTCCAGTGATCCAAGGCCTAGACGGACTTTTTCTTCAGGACTGTGCTAATTAAATACTGCTAAGTACATCTGAAGAGAATTAAGTCTAATTTAAGTCAAATTCTGAGCTCCAGGGCAATGCAGCCTTGTCCTAAAAAAAGACATGACTGACTGCTGACGACAGGTGTCAGCAACAGAAGCAGCTGAACCCGGGCTGAATGTGAGCTAGCTGCAAGTGTAGACAAAGATAAACTAAGTTCGGCACCATTTCCGCAGCCACCACGAAGACCTCACTGGAGGCATGAAGGAACATAGGGAGCAAAACAGATCTGAACCAGAAGAGTCCCAGGTAGAGCTATCCTTGTGAACACATGCAGGTAACCAGCATGGCTCCCATTTTTGTGGTGTAGACAAGATTTGGTTTAGCACCACATGTGCCAAGAGTGCCTCAGGTTCCCATAGGAGCTCTTGAGGAGCTGCCAAGGGGAGTATTTTGCAAAGTGCTCGCTCCCTTCCTCTTACTTCTTTCCCTTGCCTTGCTGTCCACAGTGATTCCCTGAAGGAGGCACCAGGTGTTTCCTGCTCCTTTCCATTTTCCTACCATAATTTCCCCACACACACACTTCTCTATACGTCCCTGAAGGGAGGTTGGAGAGAGGAGGGGGAAGCCTGTTCTCCTTGGTGGCAAGTGACAGGAACAGAGGAGATAGTTCCAGACTGCAGCAGGGGAGGTTCAGGCTGGATATTAGGAGATACTTCTTCATTGGAAGGGTTCTCAAACACTGGAATGGTCTGCTCAGGGCAGTGCTGGAGTCACCATCCTGGGGGTGTTCAAACAGTGTGTGGACCTGGCACTAAGGGACATGGTTTAGTGTTGACCCTTGAGTGCTGAGTTGAGGGTTGGATTGGAGGTCTCTTCCAACCAGAAATATTCTCTGTGTGATTCTCCTTCCCTTTGTCTTCAGTGGGATATGCCCTGCACACCACACTGTGTTTCCCTGTCAAATCCATCAAGTAAGGTCCTACAGAGCTCTTTGACAAACAAGAGAAGCAGAACCGTTAGCCCCACAGGCCCTGTTGGTGGCAGATAGTTGGCTGCTTTTTCTTGCCAGTTCACACAGCATCCCTCTCATCATGTTCCTCTAGCAACATCTCCTGCCTCTTCTTGTTTTTAAATACACATTTAACATGTTTTGTTTCCATGCCCTTCCTTGGTAATTTGTCCCATGTGTGTGCATGACTTTTCACACGAAATGCTTTTGCCCACGTCCCTCTTTGCAGCCAGATTTTTGTTTTGATTTTATTTTTAATATCTTTTTTACCCTTATGCTCCTTTTCTCCTCTCCTTTCAAAACCAGGCCTGTTTAACACTTCCAACTGCCCTCCCTCACCTCCAAAAGCACAAACATCGATTTGATGTGGCCTCTCATCTTCGGTTCCCTACCCGTACACCATCTTTCCCTTTCCATCAAGAGAGCAAGAAAAATCGATTTGCACCCAGTATTTATCAACAGGACAAAAAGATCAGGTTTAAATCTCTGTGCTTGATTTTGTTTGGGTAAAAAGAAAAGAGTAAAGGCAGGACTGCCAGCTCAGGACACACACCCAGGCTCCCAACCTGAGCTAAGTGAGGCATCTGCTCTTCCACAGGCACAAAGAGGGAGAAAAGGAACAAATCCAGCTGTGGTGAAAGGCAGAGCAGTCCCATCCATTTCAAAAGAGTCAGACCCATTTACACACACTCCAAATTAACACCCCTATTACTTTAATTCGCCCATGTACCTCATATTAGAGGAATTTCTCCTCCAAGTCCCATTAGGAAATGAAGTTTTGCTGAGGGTTAAGGATATTGGAACAAGCTCAGAGGATTTCTCCATTTATAAGCATTCAGCACTTTCACAAAGGTTTGATTTCCTTTAAAGGAAGGAAAGTAAACTTCTGCTCCTGGTTGTGTGATGGACTGTAGAGTGAGCTGTGATCCACAAAGGATCTCACAACAAAAGCTAACTGTGCAGATGTCCAGCTTTTCACTGACATCAAGCAGACTCTTACTGTGTTTGAAGGAAGCAAGCACTGAGTGCTACCCTCAGAAAGCCTGAAAGAGAAATCACAGAACCCTAGAACGGCTCAGGTTGAAAGGGACTTCAGAGATCATCTACCCCAACCTCCCCACCATGGGCAGGGACTCTCAACTAGACTCAGCTGCTCAAGGCCTCATCCAACCTGGCCTTCAACACACCCAGGCAGGAGGCAGCCACAGCCTCCCTGGGCAACCTATTCCAGAGTCTCACCACCCTCACACGGAAGAACTTCTTCCCAAGATCCAGTCTAACCCTGCTTTCCCTCAGCTTCAAACTATTCCCCCTTGTCCTGTCTCTAGACACTCTGATGAAAAGTCCCTCTGCAGCCTTCTGGAGGATCCCTTCAGCTACTGGCAGGCAGCTCTAAGGTCTCCCCAGAGCCTTCTCTTCTCCAAGCTGAGCAACCCCAGCTCCCTCAGCCTTTTCTCATAGAATAGGTGTCCCAGCCTTTGAATCATCTTTGTGGTGCTGATCTGGTCCTCAAGGTCCTTCTTGAGTCTCTCCTGATAAATTAACGTTGCTGTATTAAAACAGGACTGGTGGCATAGGAGATGAGGAAAGGAGCAAAGCCCAGCTGGAGATGCTTCAGGCATTTTCTGTCACTGAACTATGGGACAACAAGAAAAAGGAAAGGAGGAAAATGAGGATCACTGAATATGGCATTTCCCACCATAAAGGTGGGACAGAATCAAGCAACAACCTTCCACATCAGGAACCTTATGACTGGATGGAGAGATGTGATTAAAGAACCAGAGATGCTGTGGAAACATCAATTTACACCAGACAGGGGAAAAAAAAAAAAAAGAATTATTTTAGGAAACAGAGAGGAAGAAAGAGGTCAGGAGGAACACCCCACTCTCTGCTTCTGAAGCACCAGGCAGGAATCAGCCCAGCCAGCTTTTCCCTTCAGTGAGGCTGAGGGAAGATCTCAGCTGCTGGTCAAGTGCAAACCAATCTTCCAGCACAGGTGTCAGCACCAAAGTGCTCGAGCTGGTGTGAGTTAAAAACTGATAGTTGTTTCCTTGCTTAAGCCAAGCCAGAGAACTGAAAGAAAATACACTTTCCACTTTACTTCCCTCCCCATTTCTCCCCAGAGAGTAGCAGGAGGATCTTGCCACCCACATTTGCAGTGTCCTTAGGAATACGTGTACCTATTTTGGGATAAATTGGAAGCCTTTGGGAACATTCCTTATTAATAAACACACTTTCTATTCCCCCTTCCCCCCCCCCACCATTCCACTCTGAATTTCCTCATCTTCCTTTGTCTGCTATTGAGCCATTCATGACCCAACAGCAAGGCAATCCCTGGAACTCCAGGAATCCTAACCTGGAGAAGCACTTAGCACACAAGGCGGGAATTATTCCCTTGACTTAAGGAGCAGTTGTGTACTCAGTCAGCACTAGGCCTGCAATGTTATAGTGAAGATGTCTTGTCTGGAAGGAAGAAATAGGGGAACCTCAAAAGTTTCTGCTCAGAAAACTCTCCAGTTGGTTGTAGGTATGGGGGGCAAGGAGGAGGAACAAGTTCACGAGGCTCTTGCTGTTTACTAAAAATACTGCCAGCTTGATGCTGCTGATAGTTGTGTTTGCAGTGCTGGTCCAGAAGGAGGAAGTGCAGATGGGTGAGGAGATATAAAAAGCATTTGTTTTTCTTCTCCTTGTCATAGGTTGTGTAACTGCAAGCCTAGAGACAGTTGCCAGTGAGGAATCATAGAATGGTTTGGGTTGGAAGGGACCTCCAAAGGTCATCCAGTCCAACCCCCTCTGCAGTCAGCAGGGAAGCCCTGTCCAGCTTCACCTTGAAGATCTCTGGGCACCCTGTTGCAGTGCTCCAGCACCCTCATGCTAAAGAACTTCTTCCACATCCAATCTAAATCTGTTTTTCTCTCATTTCAAACCACTGCCCTCGTCCTGTCACTGCAGGCCTTTGCAAACAGTCCCTCAGCAGACTGCTTGTGGCCCCCTTCAGGTACTGGCAGGCTGCACTTAGGTGTCCCTGGAGCCTTCTCTTCTCCAGGGTGAACAACCCCAGCTCCCTCACCTGTCCTTGTAGCAGAGGTTCTCCAACTCCTGATCATTTTGGTGGCCCTCCTCTGGACCTGCTCCATGGTGCAGAATGCAGGCATCACGAAAGTCTGCTCTGCCTTTCCCAAGTCAAATGCATTGTGGATGTGCTCACCTTACCACACCACTGTCATACTCTCCAAGGGGCTTTAGTCTAGGATTAAGTTATATCTTATTTTCCCTGCCCATCTTAGTCTGTCAACCACTGGAGTCCAACTTAAACCAACCAACATTCACTCAGCAGTCTCCTAGAATCTGCCAGACATAGAATCAGAGCATCATAGAACACCTGAAGTTTGAAGGAACCTTAAAGATTACCTAGGATTGTTCAGCCTGGAGAGGAGAATACTCTGGGGGGACCCTAGAGCTGCCTTCCAATAGCTGAAGGGATCTTCCAGGAAGGCTGCAGAGGGACTTTTCATCAGGGTGTCTAGAGACAGGACAAGGGGAAATAGTTTGAAGCTGAGGGAAAGCAGGGTTAGACTGGATCTTGGGAAGAAGTTCTTCCGTGTGAGGGTGGCGAGACTCTGGAATAGGCTGCCCAGGGAGGCTGTGGCTGCCTCCTGCCTGGGTGTGTTGAAGGCCAGGTTGGATGAGGCCTTGAGCAGCTGAGTCTAGTTGAGAGTCCCTGCCCATGGTGGGGAGGTTGGGGTAGATGATCTCTGAAGTCCCTTTCAACCTGAGCCATTCTAGGATTCTATAATTTGGGAGGGGAATAGGTCTTATTTTCTACACATACAGCAGAAAACTGAAGGAAGACAGTGAAGGGCTCTAAGAATTGGAGTAATTAAACCTTCATCTTCCCTTGTGTAGGATACAAGCAAATTAGAGTAGCAACTCACCTCTGAAGTTACTGTCACACTTGGAGGGGAAGCTCATGTCTGGAACCTTGGTGTTGGGGATAATATCTGAATTTGAGCCTGAAACAGCTTTGCAGTAAACCCCTAAACATGAAAAGCTGTACTGTCCTTCATAAAACTTTTGAGCTCAACCCTCTACTCAGGCTGTTTCCCCTCTCCCCAAACAATGGAAAAGAAACAAAACACCAAAGAATCTGAAGCTTAAGAAAAGCAATTCTGAAGTTTAAGAAGAAGCACCACGAGTAAGGAGATCTGAATCCACCCCTGCTTTCTTTGGAAGTTCACTTCCCCACTATTACCTTCACTAGTTATTGGCACCCAGTAATTAACAGAAACATTTTGCAGGTTGAAGTCACTGATGTCTGGAAGGTCATTTGGAATTCACACAAGAAAGATGCTGTAGGAGAGGTAGGCACTGTGGCAATCAGATTTTAGGCCTTTTCACCTTCACATCTCTGCATTATTTATCCTGCCAACACTTCCATGAGGCAGGGCAGTCCTGTTTACCCATCAGTACATGGGGAACAGAAATGCAGATGTCTCAGTGATTTCTCCAAAGTCTCCCAGTCACCCCCCAGTCCTAAAGCTCTTGCAGCTAACCCTTCCTACAACCACACACACAACAGGACCTCAGTGACTCTCCCAGTGGAAATTCCCAGTGTAGATAGTGCCTCTTAATAACAACCAGTTCATACAGGACTCTATGCTGGCTCTCTTATCTCCCTGCATCTCAGATTTTAGGCTTCTGTTCCACAAGAAAGTAGTAACAGGGGCAAAGTACAGTGCTGTGTGCAGGTTAAGGGACTTGCCAGCCTAAAGCCAAGCTTCCTGAACAGCGATGACTTGTCTGGGGACTTCTGCCTTGCTAAAAGTTTTTTCTGGATTTGCATTTATTACCTGCTGCTTCTAAAAGGATCCCCAGTGGCATGATAAGATCACAGAACAGGAGGTATAAGGCAAGCGCCACAGCGAAGGTCTTTGGCAACAAGAGAGATCTTGTTTCTGTCTGGAGCAGCTACTAGCCACAGGCAGCCCAGAGGGAAGATATTTTGCTAGAGCTGTGATCTCACAGCAGAAAACCAACCATTATTTCCTAATCCAGCAGCACGGAGCAGCTCCAACGCACTGGCTGCCTTAAGACCCTTTGCTCACGATCCCCTAAGGTATACTGCTGCACGCTGACAGCAGCTGTGCACAGCTCCAGGCTGGTCATCCAAGAGCAGCTCACTGCAAGGTCTCAGGGGCTGCAGGTGCTACCTGCAGACAGGTCAGAGGCTGAGCTGCACCTTCCTCTTGTGTCCCTAAACCACCCCATAACAAGGATGTGAAAACATCAGCTGAAAAGGTCTGGTTAAGCCTCTATCACCAGCTACCACAGGGGCACTCTGCTTAGCCCTGAGCTGCTGAAATCAGGAACACTTCTTTCAACACCAAATGAGTATCACATCACCTGTTAGAGCACTAGAAAGCACCTGAGCACTAGAAAGCAGTTTGTAGTGTCCAGCTTCCTCTGGAAGATGTGGAAAGCACTGTGACACTCATGGGCAGGAATGGAGGAAACATCGATGAGATCTGGAGGGATCTGAAAGGAGTGGTCACTCTTTACCCCTCCCTCATTTAAACCTCTGCTCCCTACTTAGACTGCTCTATGTGAAGTCAGGATCAGTTTCCTGGCAGACTTCACCGCATGGCAGAGACTTCACCTTGATGTGTAAGCAGGACTCTTGAACCATCTCCTGGACAAACCATTATATTGCAGCCCCTCATTATGGGGAGAGGGACAGAAGATTACCACCAGGCAAAAAGATAGCAAGGGAATAGCCTCCAGGCTTAGCGCCCCTGCCATGGACACAGAGAAGATCTGTAGAGATCTGGGATCTGTGGAGAAGGAATGGGGCTGCAGGAAACGGTGCAGAAGAAAAGGTGGGCAGCTCTCTGCCCCAGTGTGCACCTTGCAGAGCACAGCCCAGTTCCTTACCAGGGATCCTGCAGTGGTATCAGCATCTGCTCCTGTTGCTGTCACCTTCAGCTCAAGGTGCTGCCCCTAGCTAAAGGTCCTCCACCATTGTGCCTCCAGAGCTGCTGGCATGACTCGGTCGTAGCACAGCAGTGCAGACCTGGTTGAAGTTCCTGAGCCATCACACCCCTGTGATGCTGCAGTAGGACTTCGTGACCAGGGCATGGTTTGAAGAGGAAGCTCTGGTTCTGACACCCAGGTCTGTTGTACAGGTGCCTGAAAAACACGCTTCATTCTTGCTATATACTCAAACAGCAGAGAAAACAGGGCAAGGAGTTCTGCATCAACAGAATCAAATTATTGCCTCTCCACTACTGACACAGCTCAGCTAGGCGGTCCCCATTCTCCTGACTCCTCACAGCATGTGTTAGGTCTTCTCTGGGAAGCCTGAAAGCAGGGGCAATATTGTCCTTTTACTCTGCTCTGCTGAGACCTCATCCGGACCACTGTGTCTAGCTCTGGAGCCCTCAACACGGGAAGGACATGGGCCTGATGGAGTGAGTCCAGAGGAGGCCACCAAAATGATCAGGAGTTGGAGAACCTCTGCTACAAGGACAAGTGAGGGAGCTGGGGTTGTTCAGCCTGGAGAATAAAAGGTTCCAGGGAGACCTAAGAGCAGCCTGCCAGTATCTGACAGGTGCCACAAGAAGGCTGCAGAGGGACTGTTTGCAAAGGCCTGCAGTGACAGGATGAAGGCAATGGTTTGAAATGAGAGAAGAGCAAATTTAGATTGGATGTGAGGAAGAAATTCTTTAGCATGAGGGTGCTGGAACACTGCAACAGCTTGCCCAGGGAGGTAGTGGAGGCCACATCCCTGGAGATCTTCAAGGTGAGGCTGGAGAAGGCTCTGAGCAATCTGCCCTAGTGGAGGATGCCCCTGCTGACTGCAGCGGGGATGGACTAGAAGACCTGTGGATGTCACTTCCAACCCAGATCACTGTGATTCTGTGTGGGGTTATGCAGCCTACCTGCCAGCATTACCCCAAGAGAAGAGCAGAGCAGACACCCAAGGTGAACCCCACTGCACAGGGGCTGCCCACCCAGGACTCTTATTTCCTGAAAGCACAGGGTGGGTGATGTGACAGATGGCTGTTCATCTCCAAGATCTGAGCATCAGCTGATAATGAATTACAGCCAGGTTTTAGTAAGCTCCCTGAGCAAATGGACTTGTCTTTGTTTCATTTCAAACCACCTGTAGCTGCTCTGAATTTCCATTGTAAATTCTGCTGACACAACAACACCCTTATCCACACAGGCACTGAATACTCATCTCACCAGGTGGGGCTTATGCCATTTTGTGTTTGCTTGGATACTACACACGGTTATGAAACTTTCAATCCAAAAGAAATATGAAAGGCAGCTGAAGTACCAAACCCTAACATAGCTACGTGCTCTGTGTGTGGGATCAGGGGGGCAGGTTATTGATTGCTGGGGTGAAAAAGTAAATAACTGTGTTTGGCAGCATGAGAGGAATTTCCATTATCAGAAAGCTGAGGAGACTCCCAGCAGTCAGTCTGTGCTGATCACCCACTGATGACTAATAGAAGATTCAACCTAAATTAGTTACTCCCAGGTATTCCTGGATATGTATGTGTGTACCTTTCTGTGCTTGCACCACTGCATGTGCAAATCTGTAATATATAGACATGTTTGCACTGCTCCACCTGCAGAGGTGTAACATATGGACATGTTTGCACTGCTCCATGTGCAGAGGTGTAACACACGGATGTGTTCGCGCTGCTTCGTGTGCAGAGGTGTAACATATGGACGTGTTCACGCTGCTTCGTGTGCAGAGGTGTAACATATGGACGTGTTCACGCTGCTTCGTGTGCAGAGGTGTAACATATGGACGTGTTCACGCTGCTTCGTGTGCAGAGGTGTAACATATGGACGTGTTCACGCTGCTTCGTGTGCAGAGGTGTAACATATGGACGTGTTCACGCTGCTTCGTGTGCAGAGGTGTAACATATGGACGTGTTCACGCTGCTTCGTGTGCAGAGGTGTAACATATGGACGTGTTCACGCTGCTTCGTGTGCAGAGGTGTAACATATGGACGTGTTCACGCTGCTTCGTGTGCAGAGGTGTAACATATGGACGTGTTCACGCTGCTTCGTGTGCAGAGGTGTAACATATGGACGTGTTCACGCTGCTTCGTGTGCAGAGGTGTAACATATGGACGTGTTCACGCTGCTTCGTGTGCAGAGGTGTAACATATGGACGTGTTCACGCTGCTTCGTGTGCAGAGGTGTAACATATGGACGTGTTCACGCTGCTTCGTGTGCAGAGGTGTAACATATGGACGTGTTCACGCTGCTTCGTGTGCAGAGGTGTAACATATGGACGTGTTCACGCTGCTTCGTGTGCAGAGGTGTAACATATGGACGTGTTCACGCTGCTTCGTGTGCAGAGGTGTAACATATGGACGTGTTCACGCTGCTTCGTGTGCAGAGGTGTAACATATGGACGTGTTCACGCTGCTTCGTGTGCAGAGGTGTAACATATGGACGTGTTCACGCTGCTTCGTGTGCAGAGGTGTAACATATGGACGTGTTCACGCTGCTTCGTGTGCAGAGGTGTAACATATGGACGTGTTCACGCTGCTTCGTGTGCAGAGGTGTAACATATGGACGTGTTCACGCTGCTTCGTGTGCAGAGGTGTAACATATGGACGTGTTCACGCTGCTTCGTGTGCAGAGGTGTAACATATGGACGTGTTCACGCTGCTTCGTGTGCAGAGGTGTAACATATGGACGTGTTCACGCTGCTTCGTGTGCAGAGGTGTAACATATGGACGTGTTCACGCTGCTTCGTGTGCAGAGGTGTAACATATGGACGTGTTCACGCTGCTTCGTGTGCAGAGGTGTAACATATGGACGTGTTCACGCTGCTTCGTGTGCAGAGGTGTAACATATGGACGTGTTCACGCTGCTTCGTGTGCAGAGGTGTAACATATGGACGTGTTCACGCTGCTTCGTGTGCAGAGGTGTAACATATGGACGTGTTCACGCTGCTTCGTGTGCAGAGGTGTAACATATGGACGTGTTCACGCTGCTTCGTGTGCAGAGGTGTAACATATGGACGTGTTCACGCTGCTTCGTGTGCAGAGGTGTAACATATGGACGTGTTCACGCTGCTTCGTGTGCAGAGGTGTAACATATGGACGTGTTCACGCTGCTTCGTGTGCAGAGGTGTAACATATGGACGTGTTCACGCTGCTTCGTGTGCAGAGGTGTAACATATGGACGTGTTCACGCTGCTTCGTGTGCAGAGGTGTAACATATGGACGTGTTCACGCTGCTTCGTGTGCAGAGGTGTAACATATGGACGTGTTCACCCTGCTTCGTGTGCAGAGGTGTAACATACGGACGTGTTCACCCTGTTTCGTGTGCAGAGGTGTAACATGGACGTGTTCGTGCTGCTTCGTGTGCAGAGGTGTAACATATGGACATGTTCACCCTGCTTCGTGTGCAGAGGTGTAACATACGGACGTGTTCGCGCTGCTTCGTGTGCAGAGGTGTAACATACGGACGTGTTCGCGCTGCTTCGTGTGCAGAGGTGTAACATATGGACATGTTTGCACTGCTCCACATGCAGAGGTATAACATATGGACATGTTTGCACTGCTCCACATGCAGAGGTATAACACAGAGACAGGTGTTTGCACTGCTCCACGTGCAAATGCATACCTATGCATCAGTGTATGCAGTCTTGGACGTGAAGATGTCTATAGATGCTTGGACAATGCACCTGATAAATATGAATAGAATCACAGAGTTAGTTGGGTTGGAAAAGTCCTTGAAAATCATCCAGCCCAACCACTGCCTATGTAGTTCCAAGGCTTATTGGTCAACCATGACCCTCAGCAGCACATCTCTGCCTCCTTGAAACACCTTATCCCTGCCCATGGCCTTCTGCAGAGCCTTCCTGCCTCCACCAGATCCACACCACCTTCCAGCTTAGTGTCATCTGCAGACTTACAAAGGGTGCCTCCAACCCCTCGTCCAGTTCACTGATCGAATTGTCACCTGCAAAGGACCTCCAAAGTTCATCTAGTCCAACTCCCCTGCAGTCAGCAAGGACATCCTCCACTAGAGCAGGCTGCTCAGAGCCTTTTCAAGTCTGGCTTTCCAGGGATGTGACCTCAATTAAGGCAAGATACAGGCAGGCATCTT
Source organism: Eubucco bourcierii (assembly GCA_013396675.1). Lineage (NCBI taxonomy): Eukaryota > Metazoa > Chordata > Aves > Piciformes > Ramphastidae > Eubucco > Eubucco bourcierii. Next base: position 43,743 of record VWZE01011527.1, read on the forward strand.
TGTAAGGTCCACTGTTGAAACTCCCAGGCATTACCACCAAAGCAACCCACATATCGAAGAGGAGCTGAGGAAGGCAAGTAAAGATCAGCTGAGACATTGAGTCATTGCCATACAAATGGCCTAGAGGTCTGCATGCCCCCGGAAGGTCTGATGGGTCAAGCAGATGAGTAAGATCAGTGTTTCTATGACCTTTAGCTTCCTGAGGGCAGTGGTACACTCATGGAAATGGCCAATTTTGGTCTGCTCCTAAGGCAGAGTTTTCTCACTAGAGGACAGAGGAGTGGGGCTGCAAGGGAGGGTATTTTTTTTCACCAACAGAAGAAGTTGTAGTTTGACAGGCTTGTAGTAAACATAAATCAACAAGCAGGTCACGGCTCAGCCCCTGAAATGTTGCAGCAGCAATTAAAGAGTACTAGTGGGGATTTCCCTCGCCTGCCAAAGTGCAGCTATAATTAGACTATTCAGATATTATCTTTCTAACAGAAAATTGTTCAGCTCCACCATGTCCGCTGCTGCTGCTTCTGGAAGTTCCCCCATTTATTTATTGACACAAAAACACAGATCCAAATTCTTGTGTTCTTTGCTGAAGCCAAACTCCCCCTGGCTTCATGGGATGGCTACCCCAAGCAGATCAGGATTAGCCTTCCAGATCCTGGGAATAAAAAGATTCTAATTTACATTTTTCTCTTTTTTTCCTTCCCCCTCTACTTCTGTGCCTCAGGGACTTGCTAAGCTGCAAACAAAGCAATCTACACTACAAATTGTGAGCGCAAAGAGGATGGGGAGTTACTTTGAAAATATGAAATACCACCTCATCACTCTCTTTACTGGGACCAAGGAGTTCCCTCGGCTCCCAGACAAACTGCTACTTACTGAATTCACACATGGCATGGAAGCATCAGGTACTCCCCCCAGCTCCTTAGACAAAGGCAGGATAGCTGAGGTCTAGTCCAAAGACCTCAGTTTCCTAGCCAGGCTCCAGCTCCCAGGATAAGATCATGGAGCAGATCATTCTGGTGACTGTGCTGAGAAAACAACAAGGTGATGTGAGAAGGCCAACATGGCTTCACAAAGGGCAAATCCTGCCTGACTCATCTGATGGCCTACAGAGTTACAGCTCCAGTAGATATGGGAAGAGCAAGTCACATCATCTACCTGGCCTTGGGAAAGGCATTTGACACTCTCCTGCATCACATCCCTGTCTCTGAGATGAAGAGACACGGACTTGATGGATGGATCACCTGATGGATAGGAACTGGCTAGATGGGTGGATTTACAGGGTTGTGATCAATGGTTCGAAGTCCAGATGGAGACCAGTGACAAGATCCTCAGGGATCTGTACCAGGTCTACTGCTGTTTAACGTCTTTGTCAGTGACATGGGCAGTGCTATGAAGTGCACCCTCAGTAGGTCTGCTGAAGACACCAAGCTGTGTGCTGTGGTGGACTCACCTGAGGGCAGGGATCCATCCAGATGGATCTTGACAGGCTTGAGAAGTGGGACAGTGGGCCTGCATGAGGCTCAACAAGTCAAAGTGCAAGGCCCTACAGCTGGGTCAGGCCAATCCCAGGCACAACTCCAGGCTGGGTGCAGAGTAGATTGACAGCAGCTCTGGAGAAAAGAGACTTGGGGGTCTTGGTTGCTGAGAAGCTCGGCATGAGCCAGCAGTGTCCTCATGCAGCCCAGAAGGCAGCCTGGTGCTAGGGTGCATCCAGAGGAGTGTGAGCAGCAGGGGAAGAGAGGGGATTCTGCCTCTTTACTCTACTTTGCTGAGACCTCACCTCCAATAACAAGGACACAGAGCTGGTGGAGTGAGACCAGAGGAGGCCACAAAAATGATCCAAGGGCTGGAACACCTCTGCTGTGAGGACAGGCTAACAGAGCTGGGGTTGTTCAGCCTGGAGGAGACTCCAGAGGGACCTTAGAGCTGCCTTCCAATCCCTGAAGTGATCCACCAGGAAGGCTGGAGAGGCACTTTCCCTGAGGGTTTCTAAAGACAAGTCAAGAGGGAATGGTTTGAAGCTGAGGGAGAGCAGGCTTAGACTGGATCTTAGGAAGAAGTTCTTCAGTGTGAGGGTGGTGAGACTCTAGAATACCTTACCCAGAGAGGTTGTGGCTGCCTCCTCCCTCAGTGTGTTGAAGGCCAGGCTGGACAAGGCCTTGAGCAGCTGAGTCTTATTGAGAGGTGACCCTGCCCCTGGCAGAGGGGTTGGAGTGGATGAGCTCTGAGGTCCCTTCCAGTCTGAGCCATTGTTAGATTCTATAGCTTCCCCTCTATACTTGCAAACATGTACAACCCTGTTCAGAAAAATCTTCTACTCCAGGAGCTCCTGAGTGCAGCAGCAGACACTGTGACAGAGGGACAACCATCATTTTCCTCTTCCTGACATTTTTGGTGTGTTCCTCCCACTCCTCCTCTCTTCCTTCAAACACAACTGTGGTGCTGTTGAAAGCTGGTGGCTTTGGTGCTCTCCTCCCAGCTCCTCAGACATGGCTGTGACTGCTGAGCCACCCCTCTCAATCTTCTCTTTCCAGCTGCAAGCCCTGTGACTCAGCTTCTCTAGGAAAACCCTTGGCTCAGACCATGAGGAGGAGGGATTAAAACTCATGAAAAATGAGCCTGTGCCAGCCCTTTTGAGCAGGATATACTGAGAGGGTGGGGTGGGTAGGATATGAGCTGGGCAGACCTGTTGCCCTCCCCTTCTTCTATATTCCAGTTATCTTGCCTACAACCTGCTGGACAGCCCAACTGGGGCACATAGATCAGCAGAGGATATCCCATCCAAAGGCCCAGTTCCCAGAATGGCCTTTTCCTGCTGGAAGCAGCTGTAACATTTCTTGGGTTTGGTGGTGAGGGTTTGTTTTGATTTGGGTTTGTTGTGTTGTTTTTTGTTGTTTTCCTTTGGTTGGTTGGGTTTTCTTTGGGGAGTGGGGTTTCATTGGTGTGGGATTTTTCCCCCCCCTCCTCTTTCAGTGACCTGCATTTCCAAACTGAAAGCTACAAAATCCTAGAACACACGCCATCAGGTGTGTATGTGAAGCAGGAATCCAGCCCTGCAGTGCTATCTCCAAGCAGTTTCCCAATTAAGCAGCTTCATTTTAGCTACCCTCCCATCCCTATCCCTCCCTCCTAGCTGTTGCTACTGAAGAACCAAGCCAGAAGGCAGATCTCCTGCTAATTCAGCTTCAGACTGGGAGAGATTCTAAACAAGTCACTCAGACTGCTCTAGACTGAGGGCACTCCAGAACATCAGCGGCACTCTAGAGCACTCCAGCCCATCACTGATAGGGAGGGCAGTGGGCAGAGGTGGTGAAGATAAGGTCCCATCCTCAGTCACCCATGTCAGCAAAACCAGCAGAGCCTCTCTCCTCCCTCCCATTCCCCCAAAACCTAGAGAGGCAGAAGGAAGCCTTACCAAATGAAAAGCCCAGAGGCTTTTGTACCCATTCCTAGAGCTCACTCACTCACTGGGGGCTGGAGAAGGCTGAAGACTGCTTTGTTTTGCTGCACAGAGGGCAGAGAAAAGACACCTGCTGACACCTTGCTGGTACTGTAGCAGCTGGCTGTCACAGAATCATAGAATCATATTCTAGGGAAGCCACATAGGCTGCAGAGAAGTTACAGATTTTTTCAGCAAGTCCTAAGCAAGCAGTAAATTTATCAAAGGCTTGCAGCCAAAACAAGGTGAAGTTCAGAAGCCCTCATTTATTTCTCAGAGTTGAATTGCTTTTTACCTTGACTAATTTGTGTTTCCAGTGAGAGTTCCTGCAGGCCTCTGAAGCTGCAGGTAATTCCGGTCCGTAGTTGTATTTGTATCCCAGTTTCTAATGTACACAGAGTAACCTGTGACCAAGTCTTGCCCTGGGTAGGGTGCCAGGAGATGCAGCAGTTCAGTATTGCTGGTCCTCACCAGTTATGGTTAACTGCAGGAAGGATCTGGAGCTGGCACAGAACAGTAGGCATGCAGGCTAGCACACCAGCTAGCTGTGTGCTGCCACACACTTGCTTGCTCTGTTCGGGATAGAGTCCTAGAATGGTTTGTGTTGAAAGGAATCTCCAAAGCTCATCCAATCTAACCTCCGCTGCAGCCAACAGGGACATCCTCCACTAGAGCAGGTTGCTCAGAACCTTGACTAGCCTTACACTGAACATCTCAACCACCTCCGCGGGCAACCTGTCATAGTGTTCAACCATCCTCACACTAAAGAACTTGTTCCATAACAAGCATAAAGTGGACAGGATCCAGGCACAGCTCCCTGCCTGCCTGGACAACAGCCACATCTCCAAAGCACTCCAGCACCCACAGCAGCTCAAGACAACCTCCACCAGGCCAGGGAGGAGAGAGGTTTTCCATGATCAAGCAGAGGAACCTGGCCTTGAGAGGCTATCACAAATGGAAGGGGCTCTACCCTGGAACATGGTGAGATACTCTGAAATGAATGCAGGGCACAGGGAGAGACTCCAGGCCCCACAAGCACAGCTAAGCAGATCACAGGGAAGCTGCGGCTGGGTAAAGCCACATGCAGGGATGCAGAAATCTGAATTTAAAAAACAGCTTTTAAATACCTTTAAAAGAGACTTTCAGGTTTTTTAAAATATTTTCTCAAATTAAGGTATTGAAGTCTCTTGCCTTCCAACCCTAACCTGTATCATCTCAGGCTGCAGGCAGAGAGATCTTGTTTTGCATCCATGTTAAGGGCTTGATTTCAGAGCATAACACAAGAGACTTGCTTTGGAAATATTGAGTGTACTCAGACAGACTGCAACTGCCGAACATTCACCTCAAAGGAGGAGAAAGGAATTCACCTACAGCAAAAAACACGTGCCATGGGGACATCTGGGCTTCCTTGCAGGCATATTGCTAAGGAGAAACTGGTGAGGGCTGGGACTGCTGTCTGTGTTGTGTCCTTACATTACATCAAGCAGACAGGTCTCCTGTTGATACATGCTCTGATGCCATCCCTTTCCTGCACAGCAGTTCCTCCATGATCACAGATGTTTCACAGGGACTCTCCTGGCAAGGATTTCATGGTGCCATGGCTTAGCAGGGTGAGTAGGTAAGAATTGTTGGCCTCCTTTCTCTGTTTCCCCTTACAATATCGCACATTTTCAGAGATCATGAGCACCCTGATCCCTGTAACAGTCCCCACTCAGTCACACAGGCAGTAAGAGGGTATGGGGAGACTACCACGGGAAGGCCGAAGGGAAAATCCTTCACAGTGGAGGAAAATCCTTCACCCTCCTATCACAAACAGCATGCATCACCCAAAGAGGGAATAGAGGCATGGGCTAAGCCACTTCATTAAATCTTTCCTTTTTCCCAACACAAGAAGGACATGGACCTGATGGAGAGGGTCCAGAGGAGGGCCACCAAAATAATCAAGGGGCTGGAACACCTCTTCTGTGATAGAAGACAGGCTAAAAGAAGTGGGCTTGTTCAGCCTGGAGAAGAGAAAGCTCTGGAGAGACCTTCCAATATCTGAAGAGGACCTACAGGAAGGATGGGGAGGGATTGTTCAGAAGGGCTTGTGGTGATAGGACATGGGCAATGGTTTGAAACTGGAGCAGGGGAGATTTAGGTTGGACATCAGGAAAGAGTTCCGCACAATGAGGGTGATAAAATACTGGAACAGGCTGCCCAGGGCTGTAGTTGAGGCCCCATCCCTGGAGACATTCAAGATCATACTCAGTGTGGCCCTGGGCAGCCTGATCTAGTTAGAGGTGTCCCTGCTGCCTGCAGGAGGGTTGGACAGATGACCTTTGAGGATCCCTTCCAAGTCAATGCAATCTCTGACTCTGAAATGCGCCCCTCTGCAAGTCCCTATGGGAAACCAAGCTACCTCCAGAGACCATGCCACCCAATTAGTAGGACTCAGACACCTTGTGGGACTACAGTAACTACAGCAGTTGCTCTTACCACCCAGCGACCCTTCTCCAGCTGAGAACGGGGATCCGGAAATGGAAAGAAGAGCCACAAGCTGAACTGAAAATGGATTTAATGGGATAGCCAAACTGGCACCAACATCAATACAAAGTAGATAAAGTTATACTCAGCCCAGCAAAGGTGCAGCAGGCAGGAAGGCAGGCCTCAGGAGCAGGAATGGGGTGAGACAGAGCCCAAGCAGAAGGTTCTCTTAGAAGACCCTCCCTCTCCTTTATGCTGAGTGTGATGCTGATGGTCAAGGACGCATCTGTGAGCCAACTCAAGTCAGCTAACCTAGCTGATACAGAACTGCCAATGGCCTGCCATGGCTGGCCTGGGATTCTGTCCCAGCAACATCAGGACAACCTAGTATCTAAGCAAGTGCAAACAGGACCTTATATGGCTAAGGACCTCTAGCTCCTTTGAGATTCATAGCTGGGACTATCAAAAGGAACCTGTGTGAGTTGGACACCCATAGTGTACTGAGCCAAGCCCTAATGTGCTCAGCCCAACCTCCTGTTATGCACTACACTCAGTATTTCTAATGACTAAACACCTGTAAAGGTCTGCAACCAGCCTACCGGAGAGACAAAGAAGGGTCCAGGCAGAATTTAGGACCTATCCCAGGGCTGACTGCACGCTTGCACATCTGCTTGTCCAGCAAAATGACAATTGATGGCCTGGAGAGAAAACTGGAGAGACAAAAGAGCAAAGGCTTTGGATAACAATGCTGTGTCAAGTCCCAGTTCTTAAGACAGCAGTAGGGGCTCATAAGAGTATATGCAGAAGAGCATGGAGCCACGAGGACTATTAGGGGACTTGAGCATCTACCCTGTGGAGAGAGACTGAGAGTATTGGGGCTGTTTAGTCTGGAGAGGAGAAGGCTAAAAGGGGATCAGAACAATGTCTATAAATATCTGAGGGGTGGATGTCAAGTGGGGGGATCAGTCTCTTTTTGGTGATGCACAGTAATAAGGAGCAATGGAAACAAACTGGAACACAGAAGGTTTCACCTCCACATGAGGAGAAACCTCTTTACAGTGAGGGTGCCAGAGCCCTGGAGCAGACTGCCGAGGGAGGCTGTGGAGTCTCCTACTCTGGAGACTTTCAAAACCTGCCTGGATGCATTCCTGTGTGAACTACCCTAGGGGATCCTGCCTTGGCAGAGGGGTTGGACTTGATGATCTCCGGACATCTCTTCTGACTTCTAATATTCTGTGATGGAGATTAATATTCCACAGCCTCAGGCAGAAGACCAGCTGAGCATCCCTTTGAGAGATGAAGAATTCAGTTTAGACTCTGAATTTTCCAAAGAGCTTCAAGAGGACTCTCAGGCTTTTATCCTGTTCTTATGATTTTGCTACAAATAGGAGAAACTAGTGTCAGGTGCCTCACTCAAGTAACAAAGAGAACCTCTTGAAAGTTACAAGGTTAGAAATCAAGAATCTGAATCTGTTTCTTGATCCTCTAACAGTAAGTGACTCAAATTTCCAGAAGTGCTGAGCAGCCACGGCACAGGCAGCAGAGCTGAGCTGCAGTCTGCCAGCAGAACGAAGCAAGCCACAAACTTGGAAGCCCAAATGACCCATTTTTTCACAAATCGTGGTTTCCTGACCTGGTTGTTCCTGATTGCAAAAAAATTCAAGTGTGGATCCAAAGCTTGAGCCTTAAAAAATTATCCCGGCTGGAAAATTCACCATGAAAATGTGAATAGAGAGGCTTGAGGTTTGTTGGGGCTTTTTACCTCTCTGTATGACTAATGAAAAACTTTCAGGACACCAAGAGAAAGAATTAAGAAAGCAACTATGACATGTGACACAGCAATCACATTGCACAGAACTGATTCACAGCAGTAACCCCACAATCCTCCTTTATGGGTTGGGTAGGAGCAGGTGGCAAATAAGCCAATGATTTGACGCTGTGAAGGTTTTGGAGTGGAGCAACAGGAACCAGACTCCAAGAATGTCAGCAAGGTTCAAGCCTCTGTTCAGCAGAGCACTGAGTGGGTGAGGTCTCTTGCCTGCAGGTTATTGAAGCACAGTCTGAGATCCCCAAGATAAGTAAACATCACATTGCCTTGTTTTAACTGGAAAGAAGCCTCCAGCATTAGAGGCAGAAGTAGTGAAAAAATGTATTTTCTTCTTCCACCTTATTCCCCATCCTGTAATCCGTATGAATTTTGGGAGCCACATAGGAATTTTCAGTGCTTTGTCAGGGTGCAAAATAACAGATAGGAACTGGCAAAAAATGGAACTACTGAGAAATGAGGGAAAGGCTTGTTTCAAATCAGGTAAGGGGAGAAATGACAGCAGTGTCTGGGATGACCCCAGGAATATTTAGGCCACAGTTACGATAATTAAAAAAATGAGCACTTAAAAGACTTCATAGAGTAACAGAATCCTAGAATGGCTCAGGCTGGAAGGGACTTCAGACCTCGTCTACTCCAACCTCCCCACTATGGGCAGGGACACTTCTCAGCTAGACTTGGCTGGCCTCATCCAACCTGGCCTTCAACACTCCAGGGGAGGAGGCATCCACAGCCTCCCTGGGCAGCCTATTCCAGAGTCTCACCACTCTCATACTGTCAGTAACCGTGCTGCATGGTACTGAGCCCAGTGCTGACCACTGGGATTCTACCGGTTACTGTCCTCCAACCAGACTTCTTGTGGCTGACCAACCACCCCATGGGCCTCACCATTCCTGCAGTTTCCAGCTCACCTCACTGAGTGCTCATCCAGCATACACTGAAACAGCTTCTTTGAGGTCAACCTTGAGGTTAGCTTCTCCTGAAGTCAAGGTTGACAATATCCAATGCAAAGAGAGGAACATAGCTGTGGCTAGCAACAAACCCCTCAGCTGTGGTGCAGTGCTGCAGCCACCTTCACAGCATACACTGCTGATCACTGCTCCCAGCACCCCATGTTCATGGGGTCAGACAGGCTTGCTACATGGATGGGGGTCACAGAAGATGCTACAGGAGAGAATCTGAAGTACTTAACACTCTGAGATGCACCATGAGCTGTGGAGAAGTGTGAGCTGAGAAGCAGCTGTGCAAGCCAATGCACAGTGTCACTGCACAAGGACAATGCACATTACTCAAACCAACATTAAGGATTAGATCTGTAAACACCTCTCCTGGCAAAGTTAAGAGGTGAGCAACAATCTAAAGTGGCAAACAGGGCAGGCTTGGGCAAAAACATGCTGGGTCATCAGCAAGACTGACACCCAGGACACCTCTGCCACCTGAGCAGGTGTTACATCAGGTAGTTACAAAGATGTTCCTGTACTACAGGCAGATGGTGCATGCTGCCCTCAGGCTTCACAGTCATTATTAGCAGGGAAGAATCCAAACCTCTGATTCCCTTCCAGTTTTGAGGGGGCAGTGCTGCTTTGCCAGATATTTGTTGCAGATCATTATAGATGAGCCCCTTTCCACGCTGTCTTGTTTTATCCCTTCCATATTTCTGGTCTACTCTTGGAGGACTTTTTTTCCCAGTTAATTAAGGTGCCTCTTCTCTGTTTCTCAGCAAGACAACCAGATCTCCTATCTCTACTCCCATTCTCCCTCTGTGCTCCTGCTTTCACAAGACCTCCTCCAGTCTTCCTTCTTCCTCAGCCTGGCTACCAGTCAGCCTTCTACCGACTCAGTTCCATCTTTGACAGCCTGCTCACATTCACCACCACAGCTCCTCTGTGGTGTCTGAGCTGGGTTCTGACACTGAGCACTGATGTGCAGAAGCCACATCCCACATGAGGTACTCTTAAGTGTCCCTTTGCCTGCCCACCTATATCCATTGCTTGCTAGGGATTGCCACTACACAGCAAGGAGAAACTTTGGAGTGTAGACTGCACAGTAGCTATGATATGAATATGGAGAGTTCTAAACTGCTGAAATGCTGAAATGTGGGCTTAGAGGTGACATGTGCAGCTGTAGTCAGCACTGAAGCAGCCTCACTGAGAGGCAGGAGAGCTGGGATGCAGTGATCACACAGCAGCTGCAACACTCAGAATATGAACCCCACAACAGTTTTGCATTCACAGATTCTCCCACTCTGCCCACAAATGAGTCAAGTGCATCAGGACACTAGAGCTGTCAACAACTCTGCTCCCTTCTCTGGTCTTTTATTTCTGCATGCCTTACCTCTGTAACAGCAGCCCGACTTGCCCTCCTCCACAGGGGAAGCAGTACATCCTCTTCTCCAGGAGTTGTTCACCCTGGAGAAAAGAAGGCTCCAGGAAGACCTAAGAGCAGTCTGCCAGTACCTGAAAGGGCCTCCAAGAAGGCTGCAGAGGAACTGTTTGCTAAGGCCTGCAGTCACAGGACAAGGACAATGGTTTGAAATGAGAACAGAGCAGATTTAAATTGGATGTGAGGAACAAGTTCTTTAGCATGATGGTGCTAGAACAGTGACCAGGGAGGTAGTTGAGGCCCCATGCCTGGAGATCTTCAAAATGAGGCTGGACAATGCTGTGAGCAACCTGCTCTAGTGGAAGATGTCACTGCTGACTGCAGGGCAGTTGGACTAGATGAGCTTTGGAGGTCCCTTCCAACCCAAATCATTCTATGATTCCAGGATTATTCTTTTAGTGAAGGCTAAATTAAGACCACCACAGCAATACTCTGCCTGCCCATAGGGCTAAGCTGTCTGGTAGAGCTCAGCACCACTGGCAAAGCACAACATCCCAGTAAAGGCAATAATTCATTAACAGTCCTTCCCACTCGGAACCTTTGCATTTGCATAGCTTCCTGCCTTCAGGAAGCCAGCATCTGAGCAGTGCCCACACCATCTGTCTTTTGCCGGTGGAGGAATTTATCCCTGTTTTCAGATGCCAGCAGGGAAACTTGGTCTGTTTAGCATTCTCACCTAGTTACAGTCAGCAGGCTGTGTGCTGCTACTGGAAATAAATGTGTGCCTCTTGCCTAGACTTAAAAGAAGATGCTGCCTGCTGACATATTTTGGTTTGTTTGTTTGTTTAATAGTTCATTGAAAAATGTTAGTACTTCAAATCTGGGGAATGTTTTATGGAGTATTCCTTACTTGGTAAATAATGCTACATCTACCTTGCTTGTTTGTTGTAAGAAGTGGCAGCAGTGGTTTAAATGCTTCATCCAGAGGGAAGTGAGAAGTTTTCCAGCATCACTTCTAAGTCTGATCTTACCCTGTATAATTTTTTTTTTCCCCCTCTGCGCTGCTTAACATGCTGGGAGTGTTCTGGCATTACAGATTTTCTGATGGATAGGTCAGAGGAGTGTAGAAACCACAGGCTGGTGGAAAGGATTTGGGGTGGAATACCAGAGAACTGAGTCAGCCCATTCCTGGCCTGAGCATGCCACTTCAAGTAAACCTCTTTTCTTGGCCGCCTCACAGCTTCCTCAAATAAGCAAACTGTGGATAACAGCCTTCCTCTCTCCTAGCCAGGTGCAGGGAGCTGTAGGGATGAAAAACTGCCTACAGGATAGCCACCCACCGCTGTGGAAGCAAGACACAATGCAGTCCTCAGGGTAAGGAATTCACAATTTGAGGGAAAGATGGATCTGGAAGCAGAAGGAGACCCAGCTCAGTCCCTGGGGGCAGGTAGTGGGGTGGAAGAGGATGAGAGAGCAAGCACAGGAAGAAGAACAGACAGTACGGAGCAGAAGGAAAGTGGGACCAGTGGAAGAGGATGTGTTAACAGGCACCAAATACACTGTGGCTGCTCAGTAACAGGGGTTAATGGAGAACAATTAACTGGGGAGCACAAACCACAGAAGTCTGCAAAGAAGGGAAAGGGATCTTGGATGTCCATGTAGGAGCCAGATTTGGACTGGTTTTGTCTGTCAATTTTCTCTTTCTTTGCCCCATTTGGTTTGAAAAAATCCTGTCCTAATTTCTCCTGGGAAACTAGTCAACAATCTAACAGCTGACAGAACATCCTTCCTGAAACTGAGACTAAACTTGCCTTTTGTGTATCCTACAGCCCAGCCTTTGGCTTCTCCTTACTCACAATGTGCCATGGGAAACACTGCCTTAATACACTTGAAATGTTCTTAGCACAGTCTAACTTCCCTTGGCTCCCTTTTCCCACCCATCATCTTTTAGCCATACTGGTGTCATTTCCCACCCATCTCTCCTGCTTAAATGGGCAGGGACAATGCTGAAAGAAGCACTGGTGTGCTATTTCCATCACATAACCCTGTTGATGAACTGATGCTGCTGGGACACTTTCTAGCATGAAGAGTTAGCTGGCTGTTGTGCCTTTGGGGTTTATTTTCTGTTACAAAGGAAAACTGTTCCTCTCTCTTACTGCAGAGCATGTACAGCCAGCCTGGAACCCCCAGACACACTGTAAGAATGAAAAGGTAGCAGAGTGTCTCTGGTCACTGTTTCTAACCTACTTGAAGTTTGACAAGTGAGGCACTGCCAGCTGCATGAAACTCAACAAGATCAAGGCCCCACAGCTGGGTCAGGCCAATCCCAGGCACAACTCCAGGCTGGGTGCAGAAGGGGTTGAGAGCAGCTCTGAAGAAAGAGCTCCTGGTGGCTAAGAAGCTCCCCATGAGCCAGCAGTGCCCTCATGCAGCACACAAGGCAGCCCTGTGCTGGGCTGCATCCAGGGCAGTGTGGGCAGCAGGGCAAGAGAGGGGATTCTGCCCCTTGACTCTGCTCTGCTGAGACCTCAACTCCAATCCTGCCTCTAAGTCTGGTGTTCCCAGCACAAGAAGGACACAGAGCTGGTGGATGGAGTCCAGAGGAGGTCACAAAGCTAATCCAAGGGCCAGAGCACCTCTGCTGTGACAACAGGCTGAAGGTGCTGGGGTTGTTCAGCCTGGAGAAGAAAAGACTCAGGGTAGACCTTAGAGCTGCCTTTCAATAGCTGAAGAGATCTTCCAGGAAGGCTGCAGAGGGACTTCTCATCAGGGTGCTAGAGACAGGACAAGGGGGAATGGTTTGAAGCTGACGGAGCACAGGGTTAGACTGGATCTTAGGAAGAAGTTCTTCAGTGTGAGGGTGGTGAGACTCTGCAATAGGCTGCCCAGGGAGGCTGTGGCTGCCTGGGGGTGTTGAAGACCAGGTTGGATGAGGCCTTGAGCAGCCAAGACTAGTTGAGAGGTGTCTCTGCCCACAGTGGGGTGGTTTGAGTAGATGAGCTCTGAGATCACTTCCAACCTGAGCCATTCTAGGATTCTGCCTAGCACAGAGACAAAAAGCTCCCCTCCTAGCATTTTCTGGAGTTCAGTGTAGCAGTCAAGACTTCTGTGCCTCTTTTTAATCATCCTTGACACTTCTGAAGCAACACAGATGCCCCCAAGACTTAGCCTGTCTCAGATGAGCTGTTTCAGAGTGCACAATGTGAAAACAGGATAAAAAAAAATCTGCTATGTCCCTTCACAGGACAGGCCCACTTCATCTCCTGATGAAAGCATCAACTGTGTGGCCAGATATCCAGCCAACTGGCTAACTGCTGCAGCTGGGGACTAGCCAAGACTAGGAGTACATTTCTGGGCTGGATACTACAAAATCTATCCTGTGAAGGGTGTTACAGGCTATCATCTGGTCCATTGTCCCTGGTCTCCAAGAGAAATTGGGTTAAGTAACTGAAACAGGGAAACAGAAGTAAAAATAAAGGAATCTCAAGAAAGGTGTTCATTTGATTAATGTTGTGTTTTTTTCCTGACTCCTTTCCTCCCTTTGAACCTGTCAGGCAACGGGTTAAGGGACGGGAAACTGATCCTGAGAGCTCTTTCTGCAGATGAAGCCATTAGGGTGTTTTCTCAGTGCACTGTAAGAACTCATCTGTGCTTCCCCAAGAAGAAGGAGGAAAGAGAAGAGGGAGGGCATATACCCTGGTCAGCCTTCACTAAGCTCTTCTTCTCACTCTGCTGCCTTCAGGGACAAAAAGACAGCAGGAGAGGGGTAGCTTCTTTCCAAACCCTTGTTTCATTCCAGCAGCTTTGGTTTTGGTAATGCTGCACCAAGGCTGCAAACAGATCAAGCAGTGGATGGGGCTAAAACTCTCTCCTGGGCACTTTACCAGCTGGAAGGATATCACAGGACACTAGCCTACCAGGGAGACAGCAACAATGCAACACCGGGGCAGATGGATACCTCATCCAGCATCCTGTCTCAGTGACCAGTGCCAGGTGCTCCAGAGGATGGTGCAGAACATCCACTCTGCACCTGATTGTGAGCATTATGCAAGGAGGAATGCTCTGCCCTTTCACCTGCTGGCCATCTGACACTGCTGAGGCATGCACACATCAACCCCTTGTGCTCTCCTTCTAGCCAGCATAGCCACAGATGCAGCTTGGTGATCAAAAGCAGGCCCATCCTGGCCCCAGGTGTGAGCAAAATTGCCAGGAAAGGGTCAAAACTGAGCAGAGGCTCTTCCAGTGACATCGGTGCTGGCCCCAACAGAAGCCCAAACAGATCTTTGAGTAGCAAGTCTTTCTCCAAAGATTTAGCAGACTAGGGGCTGCTTTGACAGTAGAGAAGTTACAGAACCTCTGCTCTTCTGACTGACCAAAACGGAGGGCCTTGACAAGGGAAAAAAAAAAAAACATTTAAAAAACATAAGACACAGCTCTGCACTGTGAGCTAGCTCCCTCCCTCCCTATCTGCCTTGGCCTGATGCTAGTTGATGATCCAAGCCAGCCTCTATGGTTTCCAGCTGGAGGTACCAAGCAGACCACCACACTGGAATGGCTGGTCTGTTGTGTTGGATCTCTTCTGTCTCTCAAGGTCCTAGGCTGTAGGAAACTGTGGGTCATCTCTTCACCACATACTTATCCTTCAATCCCTTTTATGCTGACTCATCTCACCAGCTCTGGGAAATTTAGTTTCACTCCTAAGTCACTCAAAGGCCTAATCCAAGTCATGGTGAACAACGGAGTGCAGTACAGTCTCAGCTATGGCCTTTCTTGGTTTGAGGCTGTCTTCTATGCTCACATGGCACATTGGAAATGGCCCTTGGCACGTGGTCTCCCAAACCACAGCAGGGCACCACCTGAGAGCATGCAATCTAGCCCACACTAAAGCTAAGCCAGGGAGTAAGCTCACACTTCTCACAGAATCCTAGAATCACTCAGGATGGAAAAGCCCCTCGAGATCATCAGGTCCAACCACAAACCCTACTCTACCAAGGTCACCACTAAACCACAGTGCTAAATGCCACATCTAAGCCACCCTTAAACATATCCAGGGACAGTGACCCCACCACCTCTCTGGCAGTTTCTTCCAATGCCTAATCACTCTTGCAGTGACAATATTTGTCCTAGTATCTAGTCTAAACCTCCCCTGGTGCAGCTTGAGGTTGTCCCCTCTTGTTCTGTCACTAATTCCCTGTGGGAAGAAACCAGCACCTACCTCTATCTGCTGTCCTTTCAGGTAGTGATAGAGTGCCATACAGTCTCCCCTCAGCCTTTTCCTCAAACTAAACAGTCCCAGCTCCCTCAGCCACTCTCCATTAGACTCATTCTTCAGGCACTTCAGCTTAATTGCTCTTTGCACCTGCTCCAGCCCCTCAATGTCCTTCTTGTATAGCGATGCCCAAAACTGAACCCAAATGGTTTATGGACTAGAGGTGAGCTGCAGTAAATGGCACATTAGAAGTTCACAGCTCAGTTTGTAGTAGGAAATCTAGGATAACCATAGGCACTTCCGTCCCCAGGAGGGAGCCCTCAGCCACCAAGTGCCCCTCAGATCACAAAGGCCTCCTAGGCAAACATTAGAGGCACTGAGATGCTCTGCCTTAGATCCTATTTTCCATGGATTCATTCCCATACAGGATGAGTCAGCAAACGGAAGCATGTGGAACAGAAAACATGCTGCATTTGTCACATTCTTAAGCAGCTGCCACTTCAGCCTGCTCTCCAAAGTGGATGAGATACCTCCTCAGCCACTCTGCTGCCAAACCTCCCCTTGCTCCTTGGGAATCTGCTGACACAGTTGGCAGAACGGAAGAAATATCAAAGAAAATTATGTTTTTACAGGTTTTGTGCAAACTGGCAGCCGAAAAAAGGAAAAGCACCCAAATTAAAGTGCCAGGGCAAAAAGCAAACAGAGTTCAGTCATGTACTCTAATGTGATGGCATCCAGCTGGTGAGGAAAGGCATGCAGAGCTTTAACCTTGCCAATGTCTCAGCTGGCTAGGCAAGAGAGTGGGTAAAGGCCTCGAATCCTTAAGAATCAGGTTCCTAACTCCTGACACTTACACACCATTGGTTGCACTGGTGTCCACTTGAGAGAAAATGAATGAAACCCTTTGGTCTTCTGACAGCCTTAAGGCTCCTACCAGCACTGGGAGAGTGAGGGAAAAAGGGCAAAAAAATATTGTAAAATTTTGGACCACAGAATGGTTGAGGTCAGAAGGGACCTTTGAATATCATTTAGTAACTCTAGGATGGCTCAGGCTGGAAGGGAACTCAGAGTTCATCTACTCCAACCTCCCCACCATGGGCAGGGGCACCTCTCAACTAGACTCAGATGCTCAAGGCCTCATCCAGGCAGCAGACAGCCACAACCTCCCTAAGCAGCCCATTCCAGAGTCTCACCATCCTCCTACAGAAGAACTTTTTCCTAAGATCCAGTCTAACCCTGCTCTCCCTCAGCTTCAACCCATTCCCTCTTTTCCTATCACTAGACACCCTTATGAAAATAACCTCTCTGCCACAGGCAGGGACATCTTTCACTAGATCAGGTTGCTTAAACCCCATTCAACATGACATTGAGCACTTCCAAGAGTGAGGCATCATTGTGCTTTTAGGTCCAGCTGAAGCTGAGCCCCATGCAGCCACTCACATAACTTCCCACCTCCTGTCACCTCCCAGTAAGATGGGAAGGAGAATTCTGGAGTAAAATATCAAACTCTGTGGGGTCAGATGAGGAGAGTTCAACAGAACAGTACCAAGGATGAATGAATAACAGGAATAACAAGAAGAGTAAAGCACATATAAAACGAGTAACAGAAAATTCAACACACTCACCTAACCCGCACACCAAAATCTTCCCTAAGAGCCCCAGCCCCAGCCTCTCTTCCCCTTATATTGTGGGCATGAATACCCCATGGGCTGCTCCAGATGGCTATCCTAAGTGTGGACCCTCCCAGCTTCTTGTGAAGAAAACTAAGTCCATCCCAGATAGACCCATGACAAGCATTCACAAATTCTCTGGACAAACTGAGGTAGAGCTTGGGGGCAGGGAGAATTCTGGATTTTCCTGTGTGCTAGGGTCTAATTTCTGTGTAAGAGGATAACTGGAGTGTCAAAGTGTCTAGCCCTCAATTTTTCTTGCGTTTATGTCCCAGTTTTATGTTGTGGTCAATACTCTTAAGCCTATTTTTAAAAATGATTCTTCAGTGAACAGGTGAATAGATAATGCAGCAGTGATCCCTCTGCCTCCATTTGTGTCTGCACTTAGCTGATTGAAAATAGGAACATCCTCAATTATCATTTCTCAAGGCACATGCTGTTAGAGAGCTCTGGCATCATGCAGCAATTTGCCTTTTGGTTCACTGGCACTTCATAAAGGCTACAAAGAACACAAACCCTTAGCTTTGCACAGAAACTGGTGGAATAATAAGGTAGCTGTCACCCTTCACATTTATCACACTTACCCTAAGTGAACAACTCTTTCCCACCAAACCAACCATCTTCCTTTATTTTTCATCAGTTTTTGAACTGAGTTGCCACATGAGGCCCAGGAATACAAGCACTGTATATACTTTTTTTTACTACTATTTAATTCTTATCGACATGCACAAAAACAGGAAGCTGCAAAACCCAACACAACCACATTTGAGAGAAAAAAAAAAACAACAATCAGCCACCTTTGTAAAGATCTTGCTGTGTTGGAGCTTCTGCCTTTCTTAACCTGCTTTTCCCCTCTAAAACCATGAAGGCAGCAGCACATCTTAAAATACAATCCCAGTAGATTAAAGAACAGAAACGGTTCAATTAGTACATGACTGGAAAAGGGACACTTACCTCCAAGCCCTCCTTCTGCTGCAAGCCCTTGCAGCATCCCATTGTCTTCTGCTGTTAATGAACTGTGAAGCTGCAGCTGGGTATCAAGTCGATTTTGAGAGACATCCAGGCATAAGTGATCTCAGAATTTCAGAGTTTATGTGGAGAATAATCCTTTGGGGAGTAATCCACAGTAAAAATGCACACTGCAAAGCAAAAGCAGAACCCTGAGAACAAGGTGACGCTTAAATGTGAATTGCCTTAATAACCTCAACTCATGACTGGAAACTGCTAAAAAGGTGATGCACAGCATTTGGCACAAATAAATTCGTGTACTAAGGCACGCAAGTATATGCAGCTATGACAGAAACTGTGTTATAAATCTGACCTCCTCTGATTCCCCAGTGCAGGTCTCCCATGGAGTCACTGAATTACAGAATGGTAGGGGTTGGAAGGGATCTCTGGAGATCATCTAGTTCAACCACTTCTGCTAAAGCAGGTTCACCTAGATCAGGTCCCACAGGAACAAGTGCAAGTGGCTTTTGAAAGTCTTCAGAGAAGAAGACTGCACAGCCTTTCTGGGCAGCCTGTTCGTTGCTCCATCATCCTCACAGTAAATATTTTTTTCCTTAAGTTCAAGTGAAACCTCCTGTGTTCTAGCTTGCCCCTTGTCCTATCAGTGGGCAGCACTGAAAAGACCCCAGCTCTTCCTCATTATCCTTTAGGTATTTATACACTTTTATAAGATAATAGAATCATGAAGGTTGGAAAAGACATTTAACATCATCCAGCCCACCCACAACCCAGCTACCATGACCACTAAGCCATCTACAAAAGCACCACATCTACAGCTTCTTGAGCACCTCCAGGAATGACAACTCCACCACCTCCTTGGGCAAGCCTGTTCCAACCCCTCACCACAGAATCACAGAATCACAGAATCCTTGTAGCTTGAATAGACCTCAGAGATCAAGTCCAGCCTATGACCTAACACCACCACATTGACCAGACCATGTCACAAAGTTCCAGACCTAATCTTCCCTCAAACACCTCCAGAAATGGTGACTCTACCACCTCTCTGGGCAGTCCATTCCAGTGTCTAATAACCCTTTCCATGACAAAGGGCTTCCTAACACCCAATCTAAGCCTCCCCTGGCACAGCTTCAGGCCATGCCCTCTCATCTTATCACAAGTCACCTGGGAGAGGAGTCCAACACCTGCCTTACTACAACTTCCTTGCAGGTAGCTGTAGAGTATCATAAGATCTCCCTCCAGTCTCCTCTTCTCCAGGCTGAACATCCCTAGCTCCATCAGCCTCTTGTAAGATTTCCTGTACTGTTCTTTCACCAGTCTTGTTGCTCTCCTCCGGACCTGGTCCAGCACCTCAGTATCTTTCTTGGAGTGCCCCAGAACTGCACATAGTATTCGAGGTGAAGCCTCACCAGTGCTGTGTACAAGGGTAGAATTAGAATTACAGCCCTGGTCCTGCTGGCCACGCTATTCCTGATACAAGCCAAGATGCCATTGGCCTTCCGCACCACCTGGGCACACTGCTGGCTCATGTTCAGCTGGTTATTCCAGGTCCCAGCACTCTCGGGTCCCTCTCTGCCAGGCCATTCTCTCACTAACAACTATTTTCTCATGTCCAATCTACACTTCAGGCACAACTCAAATCCATTTCCTCTCACCCTGCTGCTGGTTACTTGGGAGAAGAGACCAACACCAGCCTCACTCCAACCTCCTTTCAGGCAGCTGTAGAGAGCAGTAAGATCTCTCCTCAGCCTGCTATTTCTCCAGACTGAACAACTCCAGCTCCCTCAGTCTTGTCTTTTCCAGGCTACAGAGGCCAAAGGTGCTCATACTCTCCTTGTAAGAGAGCTGTGCCAGTCCTCTGGTCATCTCATGAGCTCCCTCTGGTTTCTCTCCAGTAGTTCCCTGGCCTTGAAGTGGCCCAGAACGGGACACAATGCTCCAGGTGAGGCCTCACCGGGAGGGATCAGAGGGTGCGGTACACCTGCTGGCCACACTCCTCTTCCTGCCCCCGGGGAGACCATTTGCCGCCTTGGCCGCGGGGGGGCACTGATGGCTACCGGTGACCTCCCCGTCCACACGAAAGCCCCAGAAGCCCATGGGGCCTCGGCCGGCAGCTCAGCCCGGGCACGCGGGCCGCGGCGTCACGTTGCGAGGCCACGTGCGTGCTCGCCGGCCGCGCGCCCTCCGCCCGCTACCCCGCCCCGGCGGCACGTGGGGCGGAGCCAGGTCCGCGTCGTCCGCCGCCGCCAGTAGCCTCGTTCCTCTGCCTGTGAGCTCGCCTCGCGCCACCGCTCCGATGGCAGTCGGGACGCCCACTCGCATGTAAGTGAGCTTTGAGTTGGAGGTGTCCGTACTGCCGCCAGGCCCCGGGTCCGGGAGGTAGCGGGGCAGCGGAGGATGCCCGGCGGGAGAGCTCCAGGAATGAAGTTACTGGTTGTGCACGGTGTTGCGTACGCATCCCACTCACCGCCGCCAGGGGTTTATGGAAGAGGCGGAGCTTAGCTGCAGGGCGGCCGGAGGCATGCCCGGCGGGCTGAGCGCTCCAGACACAGACCCGCGCTGCGGGGAGCACCGCGGGTAACGGCGCTCGGGCGTTTCGTAACTATCGAAAGGTTAGGACACATCGGTCCCGCTGCCACACGCGTTCCTCCGCTCCACTTCGTTACGAATGGCGTATGTGTGGGGAACGTGTGGTGGCCGATGGATGCGCTGCGAGGGCAGCGAGCCCCGAGGGAAGCAGAGAGGAGGTGAAAGGGTGCCAAGGCGGCAGGAAGGGCAGGGGCTTGCTCAGCACCCCGAAGGAACGGGGAGACCTCTTCTTCAGGCTACCCTGGCAAGATGCAGAATCACCATCCCTGGAAGTGTAAATGTGCCACTTAAAAGACAAGGTTTAGTGGGCATGATGGTGTGGGGTTGATGATTAGGTGGAATGCTTGTACAGGTCTTGCTACCAGCATGATGCTACGATGAGCTCTAGTTTGGAAAAGAGTGAGTTAAGGGTACCTGAGCACCTGCCAGGTGTCTGAAAATTGCATTTGTAGCTAGCAACTTTCAGCATCGAAATCAGTTAGGAAGCAGACGTTCACCAAAAAGAGTGAAGATCAAACAGCCACAGCATTCATTGCCTTACTTGTCATTTTTTAACTCAGATTTAATGGGGATTTTTAACTTGTGCTGATATAGGAAATACAGAAATGCAGCGTTTCCGCTGATACTCCAAAAATCTGATGCAGGGAGCTAGCCCTGAGCTGTCTTAAGAAGCTTTTGCTTCTTTTTTATTCATTCAAACCAGCACAGAGCTGGAGAAAAAACAGAGGTGGCCACTGTTAGTGCAGAGCTCCAGCCTTCGGTGCTTGTCCTGGAGCAGGGCTCAGTGAGGTTGCAAGTATGAGCAGGACAGAACAAGGCTCACAGCTTACTCCTTGGTGATGCAGAAGTCATGGGTTAAAAAAGGATGGACTGCACCAATGACATTTTTGCATCTCAGAAACCGTTGGGTCTAGTTTTGTTGGTGTTTTAATACACCGCCTCTCATCTTAGGCTGAGCTCTGGGAATAGTGACAGTGCAGCTTTGGAGCCAAGCCCTGGAAAAAAAGCAAGGAGCCTCATGCTAGTTCTGCAGCAGTAAACTTGGGCTGACTTCCCTAGGGCTGGGGTTTCAGCCTGGATGTGAGCATGACAATAGGCAGACATGGTGATGGCAGTTCAGAAGAGTTGGAAGCATTTGTGATTCATGATGTAAGGAACTGCATTAGAAGGGAATTTTCCATAGGGAAAGGTTATTCTATAACTATGCTCTCTGCAGACTTTTTATCTCCTAGCAAAACACCTGGAATGAGATGGCTGTATGGACAAGACATTAGATAGAAGAGCAGATTTAAATTGGATGTTATGAACAATTTCTGCACCATGAGGGTGCTGGAATACCGCAACAGGTTGCCCAGGGTTTTAGCTGAGGCCCCATGCCTGGAGCTATTCAAAGTGAGGCTGGACAAGACTCTGAGCAACCTGAGTGAGTAGAGGATGCCCCTGCTGACTGCAGGGGAGTTGGACTAGATGATCTTTGGAGGTCCCTTCCAACCCAAACCATTCTGGGATTCTGTGAGACAGCTTTATGCATGCTTAAAAAAAGAAACCTAGAACAATCAAACAACATCCACTGCTTCAACTGCAGGGGAGTCAGACAAGGTGACCTTTGGAGGTCATTTCCAACCCAAGCCGTTCTGCAACTCTATGATTCCCAGGTTGTGCTGGAATAGCCACAATCGTTACCAGAGCAAAGCAGGGTGTTTAATGCTTCATCCCTTCATTCATTACAATATGCTATTAGGAAAGGCTGTGTCTATCAACAGGTTATGCTCTCAAAGCATGGTATGCCCTGCCCTGAGACCTTATACTTTTTCCTAAGACCTGATTGCCTTTGAATGAACTCAGTTTGAACTGCCCAGGACTTGGCACTAGATGAAGAAGTGGCAGAGGTATGATTGTTACTAACTATAGTGACAGGCAGCACCACTGATCAGACAACTGAACTGCTGGGAGAAGCTTTGCGTGAAGTTCAGGGGTGCTGGATGCCACCTAGAGGATTATCCTTGGCTGTGCTCTCGGCTGCATTTTTTTTTAAAAAAGTGCTTTCCCACCTTTCCTGGGCTGTGCCGGGAGCGAGGAGCCTATGGTGAGCATATGCCAGCTCTTCTCCCCTTGGTAGCTGAGAGCTCACAGCTCACCCCAAACGAGCCAGTCTGATTGTTTGTCATGGTGCAATACCACCCATGGGACCTGGTTGGGATCCAGGAGACACTGTAGTCCCATCAGACCTAATGATCAGCCCCAGATGGTGTCCCAGACGATGTCCCAGACCAAACAGAACTGCTCTGTTTCCAATCCTGGAGTGCCACCAGAAAACCACACCCAATATTTGGAATCAATCCATGCACCAGAAGGGCAGCCCAGATTTGACACTCTGGTTTCATTTCCTGTGGCTGTGGTCCATGCATTTCCAGAACACTGGTTCTAAGCTGCTAAAGACAGGGAATAAGGTTTATGAGTGGATGCAGAAGGTGTCTTTGGAGCTCTGCTGCTCACTTTATCAACTGTGTTATCAGCTATATTAACTGACACTCAGCTTCCACCTAGGAGGAGGTAGTTACATCCCTCAGTATCTGAGTTTTCTGCAGCAGACTGCAGAACCATCTGAGTACCAACACCATCCCATTACTGAGAAGCTTCTAATCAGTGTTCAAGCCCTTTACCTTGTTGAAGATGATGCTCATGATGGTTTTACCCAACTACTAGTTCTGTGCTCTCTGTCTTTTGCTGCACTACCTCCAGGGACATTGTCCAGTTCCTCATGGTCTCTATCCCCTTAGGACAAACCTTTACTCATTGTACATTGAAATAAGGATGCACAAATGAGGTGGAGCTTTTTCAGTCTTCCCCATCCCTTAGACACATCCTATAGATATGAATTCTCACTCTAGACTGAAAACTGGGATAAGTTTCTTCCCAAATAAGCCAATATTTCCTATAGCAGGATGTAAAGTAGCTGTGGTTCTGCCACACTCCCCTAAGGAGTAGGCAGTGCATAGTAACTTGAATGTGCAAAGGATGGCTCATGGTCTTTCTGTGCTTGACAGGGAGGTGCTGCTGTGTGTGCTGACCAGAGAGCAGCACTCAGGAGAAAAGATGGAGCAGAGTCTGGGGAAAAGAACCCAGGTCCAGAGGCGCCTCTTTGGCCCCACAGACCACGAGCAGCTGCAGCAGGACTTTGAGTACATGGTGAGCAGCAACGTCAAACAGGCCCAGCAGAAGTGGAACTTTGATTTCCTCCAAGATGTGCCAATGGAGGGGCTCCTGCAATGGGAAAAGCTTGAAAACCATGAGGTACCTGCCTTCTACCGCAGCTGCAAGGTAAGAGATTCTCAGAGACCGCTGCAGCACATGAACTGGCATCTGGGCAGGGAGGTCATGGGTCACCACTTTGCCCAGATGACACTGACTGAGAAATCCAGCACTTCCAGGAAAATGGAAAGCAGGAGTATCTTGTAAGGGAAGAAAGGCAGACAGACATCTTGGACAGGTGTGTGAGACTCTGGTGTGGCTCAGACAATCAAACTTGGTCTCAACAGATTCTTAGAGGTTCTTTGATGGGCCCATAAAGTGGTATTGCTTTAAGAAAGTGCAGCCTTTCAATGAAGGAGAAGGAAGGCATACTCCAAACTGATGGACATGGGGCCTGTGTGTTTTTCCTGGTTCTGTTGAGAACCTGTCACAGTCAGACCAATAAGATTTTGACCACTTGAGGGTAGCTGAACTGGTTAGGAAGGCAGACTGTTTAAAAGGTAGGGAGTTACTGGGGTTTTTTGCATGCTTACAGTTTTGGCTCTGTGTGCCCTGTCCTCAGTGCAGTGAGGCACAATGTCCAGCCTAGCTAAGACGTAAGAAGAATATTAGAAACTGGAGAAAGCAGCCAGGTCTCCTGCTAACTTCATATTGGAGATTATCTTTAGTGAAGGCATCCAGGAATTTTAAGGATCTTGGATCCAAATGGATCTTGGATTTGGCCAAGAGGCAGAGTGGACCAGATTTTTCAAATGTCTCTTGCCAGGACTTGCTGCCAGGAGTGGTTTCAGCAGCTATAAGACCTTTAAGTTTTTGAAAGTTGTCAATCACTCTGCCTACTAAGGTCTTCTGAACATCTGGCCCCTGATTTTTCTCTTCACGGTGGGATTTGAACTTGCTGGGAAAAAAAAAATATCCCTTGGCCATGGTAGGGGTTTGGTTTATCCAGGGCTGATGTTTTAAAAGCATAGACCAAGAATTTTCTTTGGGGCATTTGGTGTGAGGTACCAAACTGAAATTACCTAGAAGATAATTTGAGCTAAGGTTTCAGGAAGCAGTTTGTGAGTGGTGATGTTCTCACTCAAGTCAGACAATAGACTAATTTGCTATTTGAGGCTATGAAACTTAATTGCCACCAAGAGGTTCAGGAAGAAGTTGGGAGATTAATGAAGAGTGGAACATTACACACTGGAGTACAGAACAATGCTATTTAACAAGCACTGTTTTCTTCTCCAGAGCACATTACAGCCATTAACTAATTAACAGGATAATTTACAGGTAAGAGTACAGAAGTTTAATTCAGAGCAGTGTTTTGAAGGTCTGAAGGAACTCCTGTTCAGTTGTAAATCTCTCACTAAGTGTGTGGGAGGAAACTATGCATAGATTTCCAGGGGATATTTTCCTTCTGTTTCATTTTCTCCAGGCAAAAAAACATTTTGTCAGGGGATGAGGAAACCAAAATACCACACTTCACAGTTTAACACTTTCCCATGTGTTTTCAGAAGAGAATCAGAGAACCCTAGAAACCTCAGAACTCATCTACTCCAACCTCCCCACAATGGGCAGGGACACCTCACAAGTAGACTCAGATGCTCAAAGCCTCATCCAGCCTGTCCTTCAACACTCCCAGGCAGGAGGCAACCACAACCTCCCTGGGCAGCCTATACCAGAGTCTCACCACCCTCCTACTGAAGAACTTCTTCCCAAGATCCAGTCTAACCTTGCTCTCCCTCAGCTTCAAACCATTCTCCCTCATCCTGTCTCTAGACACCCTGATGAAAAGTCCCTCTGCAGCCTTCCTGGAGGCTTCAGGTATTCTCAGGTCCCCCTAGAGTCTTGTCCAGGCTGAACAACTCCCAATTCCTTCAGCCTATCCTCATAGCAGAGGTGCTCCAGCCCTTAGATCGTCTTTGTGGCCTCCTCTGACCTCTCTCCACCAGCTCTGTGTCCATCTTATGCTGGGGACACCAGAACTGGAGGCAGCATTGGAGGTAGGCTCTCAGCAGAGCAGAGTCAAGGGGCAGAATCCCTTCTCTTACTCTACTGCCCACACTCCTCTGGCTGCAGCCCAGCACAGGGCTGCCTTGTGTGCTGCATGAGAGCACTGCTGGCTCATGGGGAGCTTCTCAGCAACCAAGACCCCCAAGTCTCTTTCTTCAGAGCTGCTCTCAACCTCTTCTGCACCCAGCCTGGATTTGTGCCTTCTGATGGTTTTTTACAGAATATTTTTTGTTACATTGAAGAAGGGGGGGAAAAAAAATCCTAACACTGCTATTTCTATTTGGAAAGCACCACAGCAGTGGATCTAAGAGCTGGAGTGAAATGTCACGTTGCTCAGCTTGCACAAGAGAGTCCAAAGTCTTTTGATCTCAGCTGGATAAAAGCCAGCACATTTCCTTTGTTTTAGTTGGTTTTACATAGTTTTATATGGAACATGCTAAAGGTATTAGTTTTATTCATTCTTGAGCCTTAGAGAAGTCTGAATGGCTTCTTCAACACAAACCCAAGACAGATGCCTTGAGAACCAGCCCTTGTCAGACCTGTAGCCCTAATTCTTGTTATGTGTTGTTCTTCAGATTGCTGCTCTGCAAAGGAACCAGGGAAAACGAAAATACAAGCTGCTGCAAAGACGTCAACTTCTTGACAGCAAAGAGTCAGGGTTCAGGCCAAATCATCTGGAATCACTTTGATCAGAAATTACTGACCTCAGAAACCACTGCTTTAATGTGAACTAAGAAAACCCAACAGACTATAGATGGGAAAGTTGTAAACGGTTCAATCTATCTGTGTGAGTAACAGGCTTGGAGAGGTCACTGTGCAGCTGAGGCCTTTCATGTTGTCACATCTTTACATCCCCTCTTGTTTTGGTTTTAGCAGGGACAGCTTGCTAAGTTTCACCACCTCAACTTTACAGTGTGTGTCAACCTGACACACTCTAAAAGAAAAAAAAATACCAATCCCATTTTATGATTTGTTGGTCTGTTTTTGTGGTTTTTTTTTTATTTTCAGGTAGAGGGGTTTGTACTTGCAGCTATTCAGCACTTGGGTGCCAAATGCTGAGATGTAAGTGAAGCAAGCTCACATAGTTTGGGAGCTTTTCCATTTATTTCAGCAGTCCTTTATATCAGGGCCCTTCAAGTCTGTCTCACACACAAGAATTTGATTGTTAAACCTAGAGAATTTTGCGGATACACTCTTGTGCCTTTCAAGTTATTCCTGTTCCCAGCTGGGCCAAATGCAGCCTTTTATTTGGGCTGTGCTGTTCTGTTGAGGCTTATGAATCTTCATGGTGAAAATGGAGATAAAATTGGCTTTTCATTTGTCCATGCTGTGTTAAAATGCCCGTTGCTTGTAAGAACACAGTGAAAATGAGGGAGATGATTTAGTTGGCAGTTCCTGCCTGGTTTTTGTGCTACTAATCTTCCTACAAGAAGAAAAAGGGCATTAATAACACTGAGATGTTGCACAGCCTTGGTGTTGCACGCACTGCTTTTCCGTGGTGTTTGTTAACATATCCTTTTCCATGACCCACTTTTCATTTCCCTTTTTTATTCCACTGGCTGGCTGGGACAATTAAATTTTTACAGCACATAATAATCAGTGAGAAAATCAAGAAGGAGACCTATGAACTACGCACACTAAATGCTGCTGCTTCATGTGGCCGTAAGATGTGCGCAGTGTTCAGTGAGCTCATTTACAACAAGCTCTGTCAGTGTCAGATTTTTAGAAGGAGTTTCTGGGCTGCTGCTTTTCATCTCAGACCTAAACACAGCTTTAGACTGCTGCGTTTCATCTCAAATCTAAACAAAGGCAGTAAAAATTCATGTGTCAGGTGTACGCAGGAGAAGCTGTGTGAGCAAGTCACGCGCCCTGCATTGCCTGCAACATCAGGTCAGTTCATTGTGGTTCTTTTTCTATCCCGTTAAGAGTTGTAAGTGTTTAGGCATAAATAATAGTTGGGTTTCCCCCCAAATGGCCCAAGGCTGTGATTTCAATCTGTTTCTGTATGCTGAGATAAGGACACTCAGCAGACTGCAGGGTTGGAGCCTGTTTCCAGCTAGATGTGATTTTTCTCTCTTGGATTTTTGATGTAGTTAACAAACCTTGTTCCAGCTGGTGCCTACCCAAATGAAGCAGGATGAGGGCCAGCCTGGCAACTGCTATTCACAGAGCTCTGGCTGTATTTGTCGGCCAGGCCAGTTTGTTACAAGTTTTTCAAAGCCTGTTGAGATGTAGCATAAAGGTGTGTGTGGCTAGGTGGGTTTTTTGTATATTTGGGGTTATTTTTAGGCCTTGCTTGAGAGCAACCTAATCTGTTTTTTGTTTTGAAGTTTGGTGAGGTTTTCTCATTAATTAAGATAGCACAAATGTTTCTCCACATGTTTGTCATGTTAAAGCAGACCAATGACACTGTGCACCTCTTTGGTTTGTAGCAAGATTAATTGCAGAGTTCCTCTCTGACCAGGGTAACAGAAGCTGTGCATAGGAGCCCTAAAGCTGGCCATGCACAAGGTTATTGTGAACTAACTTCTCTTCATTAAGATAAATAATGGCTAGCAATGTACAGCTGCCCCTAAGAAACCGGAAGGGGCTTGCTATATTTCTTAATATTAATTCCCAAACAGCTCAGTGCTTAGGTGTGCATTTGAAAGGAAATATCTGCCTTTAATGTTTTGTAATCAGGACATTATAATGACTTAGGAATTTGTGAAGCACAAGTTTTGGCATTCCAACACAGATACTGGCCTCAAAGTGGAATTTCACTACATTCAGACTGAAAGGTGTGGAGATCACAGCTGTCTGTGTTTACATCTCAGGTAGCTGTGATTGTGACTGGGAGTTCAGGGCTAGGGTAGAAAAGCATTTTCTGCTGCTCACACAAGGTGATGTTAATATTCTGTCCCTTCAAAAACCATTATTGGAGATGAGTGATCATCTGTGGTGTGCACTGTATTACAGATCCACTCCTCTGTGTTGGACCTGTTTGGTTTACACCAGAAAAGACCGAGGCTGAGACATTTTGCATGTGTTCTTTTAGTTTACAGAGTAACTGGGCAAGCTCCTTTGCCTCCTTTCTACCTACACAGCTGCTAAAAGGTGAAGAAAAGTGGTTTCTGCTAGAGGGTGACAGCCAAAAATAACAGCAAGTTTATGATTAGTGTTTGAGCTTCAGCAGCAGCAGGGTAGATGAAGCATATCTGTGTTTCCTTACTGTGCTGATGAAGAAATTGAAACATGGAGTATTTAGTTCTTTTGTTCAACTTACGGATTTGCACTGCCTTCTTTAACACAGTGTCACAAGGGGAAGTATCAGTACAGAGCAAAGCAGTAATAATAATACTTTTAATGGTAGGTGAGTTTTAAACATTCCCATTTTTCAAATGAGGCAGGAGACCCAACTGAAAAATCAGTGAACTGAAGCTTTGCACTGCTTCACTCCCTGGGCATGCACAGTGCCTGATTCTGTTACAAAGCTCTTGCAGGCTGGTTTGCTGTCCTGTGAGTTTGAGAGGCTGCAGGGATCTGTGGCCATCCAGCAAACCCCAAAGAGGCTCTTTCTCATCATGAGAAGCAAGGGGATGCATTCAGACTTTCAGCATTGCAGATAGGGTAGCAGCACTGGCGAAGTGACCCTAAGAAGGTTGCACAGCAAAAGGGAGACTGCAACAGGAGTCCACAGCATCCTGGAACTCTGGCATGCTGCTGAGTTGGTACAACTACATCTATCTGAGCCAGTTCCTTCCTTTTTTTTGAATATAAGATGCATACATGACTCAAGGCCATATATTACTCAACAGCCATAACCTGCTTCTGCTGATAGCAAGGTGTACACAGCATTAGGGATGCAGTTTCCATCCAAAATAAACCTGCCCTGTGTGCAGCACAACCTGAGCTGTAGACAGAACAAAGCAATTCCAGAGCATTGCTGCTCTATAGGGTAGTATTGGTTACCTAAAGAAGCTATCAACTTGCTTTGGTAGACAGTAGGCTGTGGCTGGATTCCAGCGTAGTAAGGCCTCTTCCAAGCAGGAGATGCTTTATTGTTTTACCATTATCTTTTGAATCCTTTTTGTTAGCAATACTTGGGAGTGGGCCTTAATTTCACAGAAATGTTTGGCTGGAAGAGGACCTAGAAAGTCACTTACTCCATCCCCTTGCACTAAAGCTTATTTCCAAAGCTTGCTGGCTCCTGTGGGAAATTACTTGCTTTGCTCTCAGGAGTAGCCAAGGTTAACAAGATTCCTCTGGAGATTCAGAGAGTGTGCGTTGGACACGATGTTTTCTTTCACATCCTCATTTTGCTTTGCTTGTTTTGTTGCAAGATTAGTAGACACTGTTGAGTTCCACCTAGGTACATTGGTATGTTGAACAGTTTGGTTGTCAGATGTTGCTATCTGCAATAAATGCTGATGCACAAATACTCTGCCAAAGCAGAAGAAGTTGAATTGTCTTATTTTTAGGCGTGTTCCTCTTGGTTTGTTTCTGCACCGTCTGACCTGGCTTCCCTACACTGATTCCCTGTGCTGTTCCACTTTCTGCAGTTCATCACTTCCATGCACAAAACGTTGGAAGATGTATTGGGTAATATTAGCTAACAGTATGAGCACAGAATGTTGGCTAACACAGAAGGTAAGCTGACTCGCAGCTTAGAAAACATGTTTCTGTAGTGGATATTCATGGTTTCCCACTGAGATGTCACAAACCATACAGGAGGAAACAATATTTTCCCTTTCTTCATTTTTCTGCTTAGGAAATTCTGGCTCTTTCATCAGTCTGTTTCCTTGGCCAGAAATATGACTATCAGATTAATTTAAAGTTAAAGTTATTAAAATCAAATTTGCAAAGGCTGAAGGGCTTACACCAGTGTCCTGAACCTAGTCCAGCTGTGGTAATTACGTCTCACATAACTAAATCCTCCTTGCACTTCCATGGCCTTAGAATCAACCAGGTTGGAAGAGACCTCCAAGCTCATCCAGTCAAACCTGTCACCCAACCCTAGCCAATCAACTAGACCATGGCACTAAGTGCCCCATCCAGTCTTTTCTTGAATACCTCCAAGGACAGAGACCTCCCTGGGCAGTCCATTCCAATGCCAATCACTCTAGAAAGAACTTCTCCTAATATCCAGCCTAGACCTCCCCTGGCACAACTTGAGACTGTGTCCCCTTGTTCTGTTGCTGGTTGCCTGGGAGGAGAGACCAACCCCCACCTGGCTACCTCCTTTCAGGTAGTTGTAGAGAGCAATGAGGCCACCCCTGAGCCTCCTCTTTT
The DNA here is from genome assembly GCA_013396675.1 of Eubucco bourcierii. Taxonomy (NCBI): domain Eukaryota; kingdom Metazoa; phylum Chordata; class Aves; order Piciformes; family Ramphastidae; genus Eubucco; species Eubucco bourcierii. Next base: position 74,753 of record VWZE01011527.1, read on the forward strand.
CCAGGCTCAATAACCCCAGCTCCCACAGCCTCTCCTCACAGGGCTGTGCTCCAGGTCCCTCACCAGCTTCATTGCCCTTCTCTGGACACGTTCCAGTACCTCAACATCTCTCTTGAATTTAGGGGCCCAGAACTGGACACAGTACTCCAGGTGTGGCCTGACCAGTGCTAAGTACAGGGGAAAATAATCTCCCTTATCCTACTGGCCACACTGTTCCTGATACAGGCCAGGATGCCATTGGCTCTCCTGGCCACCTGGGCACACTGCTGGCTCATGTTCAGCCTACTATTTACCAGTACTCCCAGGTCCCTCTCTGCCTGGCTGCTCTCCAGCCACTCTGTCCCCAGCCTGTAGCACTGTTTGGGGTTGTTGTGGCCAAAGTGTAGAACCCTGCACTGAGCCTTGTTCAATCTCATCCCCTTGGCCTCTGCCCACCCATGCAGCCTGCCCAGGGCCCTCTGCAGNAATCTCATCCCATTGGCTTCTGCCTACTCATCCAGCTTGTCCAAGGTCCCTCTGGAGAGCCCTCCTACCCTCCAACTGATTGACATCTGCTCCTAACTTGGTGTCATCTGCAAACTTACTGATGCTGGACTCAATCCACTTGTCAAAATAACCGATCATGCACTTTCAGTGCAGCAGCTAGAAGTGATGGCCATAGTACTGGCATGTGGGCTGTTCCCAACAGAACATCTCAACATAGTAACCGACTTAATGTTCGCGGCCAAGCTTTGTTTGGCTATGTCAGGACCTGGTGTATCAACATCCACAGCAGCCCTAATGCTGGAAGAAGCACTTTTTTCTCAGAGAGGCACTATATCAGTCATTCATGTCAACAGCCACAGCCCAGTTAAAGGGTTTTATCAAATTGGCAATGACAAAGCAGACACGGCTGCGAAGGGGTTATGGGCTCTAAGAGATTAAAGATCTCAGTAAAGATACTGAACAGGACCAGGCCCAGCACTGATCCCTGGGGGACACCACTAGTGACAGCTGCCAACTGGATGTATCACCATTCACCACCACTCACTGGGCCAGTTCTTGACCCATATCAGATTGAATCTGTTCAAGCCACAAGCTGTCAGCTTTGTCAGGAGCTTGTTTGTGGCAGATGGTGTCAAAGGCTTTGCTGAAGTCCAGGTAGACTACATCCACAGCCTGTCCTGCATTCACCAGGAGGGTAACCTGATCATAAAAGGAGATCAGGCTGGTCAGGCAGGACTTACCCTTCCTAAACCCATGCTGGCTGAGCCTGATCCCTTGGCCACCCTGCAGGTGCTTTGTGATGGCATTCAAGATGACCTGTTCCGCAACCTTGCCTGGTGCTGAGGTCAGGCTGACAGGTCTGGAATTTCCTGGTTCCTCCTTCAGCCCTACTTGCGGATGGGCATCACACTGGCCAGCTTTCAGTCTTCAGGGACCTCTCCAGTGAGCCAGGACTGTTGATAGATGATGGAGAGTAGCTTGGCCAACTCATCTGCCAGCTCTCTCAGCACCCTAGGATGGATCTCATCTGAATCATCCTAAGGTTCTTACTCACTGAAATTTGCTCTGGAGAGCTGCTGTGACATGACATGTTAAACATCTGCTGTTTTGACCCAGAAGTGGCCACACTTCCATAGGAGGTGAAGTGATTTATAGCACATATCATGCATACACATAGATTGGTTTACTACAGTGACTTCTCTGGAACTGGAGGAGTGACTTAGGAGCAACATTTCTGAAGAAAAAAACCAACCAACTGGTCCAGGAGCTAAATACAGATTTAAAGGCCTGATTTTCCAGATCCCTCTTTCTGATCTTTTCTAACTCCATCCATTTCTCTTAGAAGGAGGCACTGAGGAGTGGTGGGTTTGTGGAATTAGTTGTGTTTATAGGATAGGAACCTTCACACTACCCATTAATCCCCACTGTAAAAGCAAGGAGCATTCCAAAACATGGAGCAGCTTCTGCAGTGAGGACGTAAAACCAGCACCTGTGCCTGCTAAATAGGTATTTCCCCCAGCTTGATATGACTGTGGCATGTCTTCCTGCACAGCTACATCAGGCAGCGGCCAAAGAGGGACTGTTTGCAAAGGCCTGCAAGTGACAGGATGAGGCCAGTGGTTTGAAATGACAGAGGAGCAGATTTAGACTGGATGTAAGGAACAAGTTCTTTAGCATGACGGTGCCGGAACACTGCAACAGGTTGCCCAAAGTTTCAGCTGAGGTCTCATGCCTGGAGATACTCAAGGTGAGGCCAGACAAGGCTGTGAGCGATCTACTCTAGTGGAGGATGCCCCTGCTGATTGCAGGGCAGTTGGACTGGATGAGCTTTGGAGGTCCCTTCCAAACCAACCCATTCTTTGAGTTTATGGCAGCTGGTTCTGCTGCAGCACTGATGAGCCAAGTTAAGCTGGCTGTTGGAAAGGAGTGCCCTGGGCAAGTGTTTTGCAGCACTGGCTGGGGACCACCGATGGTCCCTGAAACTTGGGGAGAGGATCCAAGGATCAGTTAAAAGCATTTATAATAAACATGCACCACACACATCCTCACAAAGCAAAAGCAGCAAGCAGGCAATATGGAGAAAAGAGAGATGTGCAGAGATCAGCCTGGCTGTCAACAAAACACTTGCAGAATTGGTCTGCTGACTCAGTTTCCTGAATATTTAGTGGTCTTTAGAATGAAGAAAATGGAGAAACACTATTATCATCCCACCAGGAATGGAAACTAAGGGAAATGTAGCAGGTAATGCCTGCCACTAGCTTCTAGTTTTAAAGAATCAATTTTACACTCAAAAACATTACAGGGGGCAGAGCATCTCTGTTATGAATATTTATAAATCTCAACTACATCCTTGGAGCTGGAGCTCTGCCACTAAATGTATGATGAATGGAAGCTCTTTAAAACTCTGTGATAGGAAACCTCCCATTCTAATGTTTAAGTTCATCTGCATGCTGTGCTTGTTCCCATGGGGTAATAGAGCCCACCTGGCTCCCTTCTTTCCAATATTTGGATTTATATCTTTGTGTGGAGATGCTTTCACTGGCACAGGGTACAGACCCTCCCAAATGTGCATTAAGAAGTCCTAGGAGTGGACAGCCTTTCTGACCTTACAAGCCATCTTGCCAAATAGACCATAGGACCAAGAAGCACAAAATTAATGTTTGGCCATGCTGAGGAGAGCAGGGAACTCCAGGAATCAATGGGAAAGGCTGGCAACTCCTCTTTGCTCCCACTACTCTGTTGGGGCACCAAACTGGATCCCAGAGCAGCACAGGGATGCTGTTATCACCAGCTGCAGCTGGCAGTCTCTTTCCTAAGAGGAAATGATGTACATTGTCTGCATCTCTGAACTTCCATGGGGTTTTAGACAATCTTTTACAGGACACACTCACACGTGGCAGTTGGAGCCATGCATACAAAAACCTTGCTAGCCGTAAGGACCCTGAGAAGCAGAGTATGCTTGGCTAAGAGAGTAAGGATGGAGCTGGAGACTAGGAGTGGAGAGCCTCATGTCAGGCCCCTTGAGCCATGTAAAATGAAAATTCACCAGCCCTTGGGGAGCAGAAGTTTATTTCTGTTCCAGACAAATGTGTTGGAGCAGTGTGTTTCCCTGTGGTTTCAGAGTAGGAAGCTGCAGTGAAATTTCCTCTTTTCTAAAAACACAGCTTGTTAAAAGCTGTAGCAATTAGCAGCAGCTGACTTGGCTGGGTGTGAGACAGTGGAGTCAGTGCTGCTTGGACATGGGGAGCAGTGTACCCCCATCCCTCTCTCCGTCTCCATGGCAGGAATCACCTCTGGAGGTTTCTTAGCTAAAAAAGAAACAGTCCAGAGGAGGCCACAAAGATGATTCAAGGCCTGGAGCACTTCCCTTGTGGCGACAACAAGGGACAAGAGAGTGGTGATCAAGGGCACAATGTCCACCTGGAGTCCAGTGACAAGTGGTGTCCCTCAGGGGTCAGTGCTGGGACCAGTGCTGTTTAACATCTTTGTCAGTGACATGGACAGAGGAATCAGTGCACCCTCAGCAGGTTTGCAGATGACACCAAGCTGTGTGGCACAGTCGACTTGCTAGAGGGCAGGGATCCATCCAGAGGGACCTGGACAGGCTGCAGAGGTGGGCCCAGGCCAAACTCATGAGATTCAACAAGGCCAAGTGTAAGGTTCTGCACCTGGGTAGGCACAATGCCAAGCACAAATCCAGGCTGGGTGGTGAATGGTTGGAGAGCAGCCCTGAGGAAAAGGACCTTGGGGTCTGGGTTGATGAAAAGCTCAACATGAGCCTGCAGTGTGCACATGCAGCCCAGACAGCAACCAAGTCCTGGGCTGCATCAAGAGCAGCGTGGCCAGCAGGGCAAGGGAGGGGATTCTGCCCCTTTACTCTGCTCTCGTCAGACCCCACCTGGAGTACTGTGTGCAGTTCTGGAACCCTCAGCACAGGAAGGACATGGAAGTGTTGGAGCGGGTCCAGAGGAGGGCCACAAAGATGATCAGAGGGCTGGAGCAGCTCTCCTATGAGGACAGGCTGAGGGAGTTGGGGCTCTGCAGCCTGGAGAAGAGAAGGCTTCCAGGAGACCTTAGAGTAGCCTTCCAGTATCTGAAGGGGGCCTACAGGAAGGCTGGGGAAGGATTATTTACAAGGTCCTGCAATGACAGGACAAGGGGCAATGGGTTTAAACTGGCAGAGGGGAGATTTAGACTGGATGTTAGGAGGAAGTTCTTTACAGTGAGGGTGGTGAGGCACTGGAACAGGTTGCCCAGGGAGGTTGTGGATGCTCCCTCCCTGGATGTGTTCAAGGCCAGATTGGATGAGGCCTTGAGTAACCTGTACTAGTGGGAGGTGTCCCTGCCTATGGCAGGGGGTTGGAACTAGATGATCCTTGAGGTCACTTCCAACCTTACCATTCTATGATTCTATGATTCTACAGTGAGGATGGTGAGACACTGGAACAGGTGGCTCAGGGAAGTTGTGGATGCCCTCTCCCTGGAGGTGTTCATGGTCAGGTTAGATGAGGCTTTGAGCAACCTGGTCTAGTGAGACGTGTCCCTGGGGACTTGGAACTGAATGATCTTTAAGGTGCCTTCCACCCAAAATTATTCTATCAATCTGGGAACTGTAAATCAAATGTAGTAGGGATAAAGAATCTTTATGGAATAACTACATTAACCCACAGCTTCCCTTGTTATGAATGCACCTTTTGCTGCAATATCACAATAAAAGGCTTCCAGGGCAGCCAAAGACTACAGCACATTTCTTCACTCAGATTAAAAGCATTGTTTGAATTCTTGTGGCTAGACAATTTGTCTTGTCCTTTAAAAGGGAAAAAAAAAAGAAAAGAAAAAAAAAAAAAGGGCCATACTAAACAGCAAAGCAGTTCAAAGATACTGAGATGTAGGACTGAGAGACTTCAGGGAATTCTTAGTTTGCCTGCTGCAAATCAAGATCAGCCTTTTTACCTTTCCACAGTCTTTCTCCCTTTGTTATCTGTGATTACCATGAAATACTATTCTGAGGTTATCTCAGATATTGGAGTTAGATAATGTCTCTGGAAATCTGTGCCAGTTTGGATAAACATAGCCATGGATACAATATTTTATGTGATGAC
>VWZE01011527.1:80714-92564 GCA_013396675.1 Eubucco bourcierii
GCTGGTGTGTGGAAATAGATAAAAGCAGATATTTAATAAAAAACAAAATGTTTATATAGGCATTTTATGTGTGCATGTCTATTGTATAATCACAGAGAGATACTGATATGGATGCCTCTTAGACACAAGGACTCTTTTGGCCAATGCAAAGCAATTCTTTTCCAGGCGTGAAGCCAAGCAGATGATGGGGAACCCCTAGCACTATCATTGCCTTTTAGGCAACCACGAAGCAACACAAAGCTCTTCCTGACAGAGGAGCCTGGGAAAGGACACATCAGAAGCTCCTCTAGGGCTGCCTGATCTAGTTGAGGGTGCCCCTGCTGGCTGCAGAGGGGGTTGGACTGGATGACCTTTGCAGGTCACTGACCACCCAGACCATTCTATGAATTCTCTGATACCAAGGTCCAGGAGGTTGTCCATCAAAGAACATGATTTAGAAAGTACCTATGCTAATGTGGGATTTTAAGGTGGCCAGCAGCATTTGTTTTCATCCTGCCCCAAACACTCCAGGTCACTGCAGGGAATATCTGTGCTGTTGTAGGGCTGTGCTGTGTTTTTGCTATCTTAATGGGTGCTGTTTGTCAGGGGAAAAAAAGTGGTTAAAGCATATGTGCCAAAAGAAAAACAGAAGGGGGATGTTCACACCTAAATTCTCTTACCTGGAAGAGAATAGTGGACCTCTCCACTACCAAAGACCCTGACTTCAAACTAGTGAAAAGTAAATTTAGATTGGATATTAGGAAATAGTTCTGTACCATGAGGGTGCTGGAACACTGCAACAGGTTGTCCAGAGAAGTGGTTGAAACCACATCCATGGAGATGTTAAAGGTGAGGCTGGACAAGGCTCTAAGCAACCTGATGATCAATGAGGATGCCCCTGCTGACTGCAGAGGGGGTTGGACTAGATGACCTTTGGAGCCCCCTTCTAACCCAAACCATTCTACAATTCTATGCCAACCTCAACAACACATCTCACATGACTGTTGTACCCCAAAAGCAGTAGAGCAGGCAGTGGGTAGAATTCAGGTCTATAGCCACAGGAGCATCAGTCTCAGCAGCAAAGAGAAGGCTTTGCCACTGCACTAGTTTGGCACTTGTCACAAGCAAGCCCCTGACACAAAGAGTGGGAGAGAAAGGAACTCAAAAAGCCCTGGGTTGAGATAAGGAGTCCAATGCAAATAATGCAGTGCATCTGAGCTTATTTCACAGAATAGCACAGTGAAAGCAGAAGCAACAGAAGCCAGTGATAAAATGACCCCAAAAAAAATGGAAACCAGAAGCAGCAGCTGGAAGCAGAAAGCCTCTCATGTTCCAATCCAAACTACAAGCCCCATGACACTTTGCTCCAGCCAGCACTTTCGCTTTGAAGCTGGCATGACATCAACGTGGGATCAGCAAGTTCACTTGGCTAAACCCCTGTGTTACAGCCACGAATCCCAGAACTGCACACATTCATCCAGCCATTCACTTGCCAGGGTATCTAAATGACCCTGACATGATTTTAATTTTTTTTTTTTAAATGGAAATTGTCTACTATCTACTATTTGGAGAAGAAAATAATCTGGATTGCTGAAGTATTAATCTTTCACCTGCAACCTGTTTTATGAAGGAGACCTATGCTACCAGCTCAGTGATATTTAAACATTGGCATCTCACAGAACAGAACAAGCATCTCTGCAGCCACAGACCTCCTTTAATCACACCAGCTGTATAAAATGAAAACCTTACTTGTGCCATATTTCAGTATCCAAAGGGTGTTGCAGCAGTGTGCTGTGCCTGTGCTTAGGAAGGCTGTAGGATCCAGCAGCAGCTTTGCAATTCCATGTGCCACGGTTTGCTTCAGCTCGCTTCCAGCTTTCTTTTTTTTTCATTCCCTCTTTCACTTAGGGAACAATAAGATCATCTGACAGTTTGTGAAGGTGTCTGAAAGAGAGGAAATGACAAAGTGCTCAAATCCTTGTCCTCAGAGCAAAGTTTTGGATTTTGTTAGTTTGTTTTTCCACTAAAACCCATCAAACTCAGGGTTCCATGCTCAGTGCAAGTGAACAGGCTGCTCTGGCTTGCATCTTTGTAGATGAATCCAGCCCAGCGGAATGAAAAAAAAAAAGGAAGAGAGAGAGAGAACTATTGCAAGCATTATTAAAAAAATAAATAAATTTAAAAATTGGTGCACAGAAAGGGCTTAATACACTCACAACATTATGCAGCTCTAACAAAGAGCAGCAACCCCAGATGACCTCCTGGCTTCTGTCTCCACCCAAGTTCCTGGCCCCTGTTCAACGTCCTGGCAAAAGTTGCAGACATCCGCAGCGCGATGCCAAGGAGCTGTTTTGTCTGCAGATATGGAACAGAGATTAGCTGAGTGGCGGTGGGGAGCTGCTACGCGTAAACCAGCACCTCCAAACAGGGAGCTGGCATCCAGCTCCCATCAAAGAACCTTTTTCCTGATGGTGCCAAGCACCTCCTCAAGCCTTCAGTGGCTGGGTAAGAGAAAAATTTCCACCACTTCAGCTCAGGGTGGGGGTGTGGGGTGTGTGTGTTACATATTGCCTTGCCCAGCCCATCAGCGTCCAGGGGACTCTTTCACGGCAACAATTAACTCCACAGGGCAGGAGGTCCGGGGCTGGCATGAAGGATGGATCGAGCACAGAGCCCATTACATCATACTTTTCTGGTGTGCTCAACCGTGGATCACTGCTTTGCTTCTGACTGCAAGCTAGCAAAGCTGACAACTGAATGGCAAAGAGATTGTAACCCCCTGCACACAGCATGTTAACACCCTTCTGGAGAGGCGGCTGAGTTCTGTCCCTGGTGGCAACAGCTTTAGGCTTTGGGTACTAGGCTGGAAAAGCAAAATTTTTGTTTGGCTTTAAATACTTTCTTCTCCTCCCTTTTTCATCAAGAGACAGGAAACGGTTCTTGCAGGAGTGCAGAAATACAGATTATGATTGGCAGAACATTAGAGTGCAGAAAAAGAGCTTTCAAAAGAGATCCTGGAGGAGTGATGGAGGCAAATGAAAGGTGAGACCCTGCACCTAGCCAGCCAGCTTACCTGAGTGCCACCCCCTAGCTCTTGGGACTCTGTATATTTATTACAGATCTAGGTAGACCTGACCTGCCATTTCAGCAATATGTGTAGGGGGAATAGAAAAATGCTGGATTCTCCTTGTTTCTCCCTCACATTTTTTTCCTTCTTCTCCTTTCCCCCCTCCTCCTCCTCTTTTTTCTTCTTCTCTTCCTTTCCTTTCCTTCCTTCTCCTCTTCTTCCTCTTTCTTCTCCTTCTCCTCCTCCCCTTTACTGATGTATGAGTTAAAAAGAAAGCATCAACTATTAAACATTTTACTTCCACATGTGTCCGTTATTACCATTTTATCCTTTTACTAAGACCCCTGCAGCTGGGGATGACTGCAATGAAAGCTCCTCTAAAACAACATATTCATTCTGGAGAACATTGTATGCCTGGTTCTATTGTATTCTACAGGGAGGTTGGAATCAAATGATCTTTAAGGTCCCTACCAACCTGAACCATTCTATGCATCTATGTAATAATTCTATGCTATTGCACTGTGCCTTTGTATACAATGGTGGGTGAATTTAATAGTGGGCTGGCAAGAGAAATCAGGCAAGAGAGCATGAGGTTAAGCACATGGAATCCTGGAATGGCTCAGGTTGAAAGGGACCTCAGAACTCATCTACTCCAACCTCTCCACCATTGGCAGTGACACCTCTCAAACTAGATTTGGCTGCTCAAGGCCTCATCCAACCTGGCCTTCAACACCTCTAGGCAGAAGGCAACAACCAAGACCCCAAAGTCTCTTTCTTCAGAGCTGCCCTCAACCTACTCTGCATGCAGCCTCAAAAATCACTTTGGGTTTGTCAGGAAATAGCCCAGGATGCCTGCCATGAAGCTTTGCTTCCTGGCCCAGCCAGGTTACAGAATTTGTCACTCCAGACCATGACTGAGGAGCAGAAGAGCCAGAAGACACTAGCACTTTGAAAAATTTCCTCTTTTGCCCTTTTTGAAAAGGGTATCCACTACTGATGATCATGGCATGGGAAGGGGCACTCTCTGGAGTGCATCAAAAATACCTGGCATAAACCTTGCTAGAATCACAGAATGTTTGTACTTGGAAAGGACCTCCAGAGATCATCCAGTCCAACTCTCCTGCCAGAGCAGGATCACCCAGGGCAGGTCACACAGGAACATAGTCATTATGCTTTTTAGTTCTATGACTAAATAAACAATGTCTCGTAAGAAGATGATAAAAGCTAAATAAAACACATTCAGCATTGGCTACTGATTTGTAAATGGAGGAGTGACAGATGCCAAACCCACCCAGCTCCTCAACCTGAAAGCATAAGCAAGCAGAGCATCACAGCTCAAGGTCTGATCTAAGAATGGTGGAAACTCACAGGACTCAATGGAGGGTCGCTCACAGAATGCAGCAAGTGGGGTGGGCAGAGCTGCCCTCCCTGCTTCCAGGGTCCTTTTTCTCCACCTCTGGAACTGGCTAAAATTCATCTGGCAGCACAGCTTCACGTGATACACATTCCCTCTGGGATAATTACCAAGGAATCCTTGGGATCCTGGGACACAAAACTGTCAAGGAAAATACAAGCTTGACAGAAAATTGGCTTGCAACTCAGTGTGTGCACATCCCTCCCTGAGCCAGAAGTGAACCCAGCCCTTTGCATAGCACTAAGGACCTTTGCAGAGGTATCATTCTTGGTCATTAGCTTCATTCTTACAGAATGACAGAATTAACCAGGTTGGACAAGACCTTCGAGATCATTGAGTCCAACCTATCACTCAACACCTTCTAATTAACTAAACCATGGCACTAAGTGCCACATCCATTCCCCTTTTAGACACCTCCAGGGATGGTGACTCCACCACCTCCCTGGGCAGCCCATTCCAATGCCAATCACCCATTCTGTGAGGAGCTTCTTCCTAACATCCAGCCTAAACCTGTCCTGGCACAGCTTGAGACTGTGTCCTCTTGTTCTGTCACTGGTTACCTGGGAGAAGAGATCAACCCTCACCTGGCTACAACCTCTTTTCAGGTAGTTGCAGAGAGCAATAAGGTCTCCCCTGAGCCTCCTCTTCTCCAGGCTAAACAACTCCAGCTCCCTCAGCCTCTCCTTGTACTCCATCCCCCTCACCAGACTTGTTGCCCTTCTCTGCACAATCTCCATGCTGCAAGCCCTTGATAGCTATTCCAGGCCCTGGAAACTCTGCTGAGGTTTTGTCTCTGAAGCTAGCTACCCTGCCTGCCCGCTTGCCTGCCCTCTTCCTTTCTTCCCTCCTCGGTCTGGCATTTATCCAAGCAGAAGTCCATCACTGCCACCCTCATGCTCTGCTTCTGATCTCCAGGCACTTCATCATCTCACTATCTGCTTGTGCCACCCCTTGACAGGAACATGGCAGGCTGGGAGACCTCACAGCACCTTTGGTGTGGGTTACTGGGTGTTATCCAAGGTGGACACAGCAGAAGATGCAATGTGAAAGCGGTTCCAGGAATTTTTTCCACAGTGGTTCAGAACACGATAGTTGCTCACTTCACTTTGGCTTCTCCAAAAGCAACTTCCAGCCTACCCCAAACAGCTCAACAGGGACAGAAAAGGAGTTCCTAACAAGCATGTGCCACTGCACTTCACACAGAAGCAGGCTTTTGAGGCTGAGCCATCTGTGGACTCTCATCCTGCCTGCTCAGCTCTGCCCTGCTGTTTGGGGTGTTCTCCAGCACACACAATGTTGTGTGATACACCAGCAGAGCAAACCTGCCCACTGTCATTTTGCCCAAGAGATAGCAACATTTCTTTTTAGGAGGAGTGGTCTGTGTCCAGTGTGCCAAATGCTTCTGAATCCTCTGAGAAGGAGGATGTTGGTAAATTATTTGTGTCCCACCATTTTAATCCCTCTCCTTCTCATTTTTCCATCAGTTCCTTGTACAATTGGAAACCCTTCTTCCCTTCCTATTCTTAGTAGGGACTACCTGATTTTTAATTTTTTTTTCCCCAGCTAACAATGAAAAAAAACAAATTCATACTAGATACCTGAGATGTTAAGATGAGAGGGTGAGAGAAGAGATACTTGGCTGTGATGAGACCAAGATGTCCCATTCTGGCTGTGTCCAGGCAAGTTCCTACGTCAGGATTTTGTTTAAATTGGGTCCCACTGCACAAACCTATTTATCAGCAAAACAAAAGTGCAGTGGCCAAGTAAAGGAAACTTGAAACAAACAAACAAACAAACAAGCCTTGCATAATGGAAATGAATTGTGCAGCATAACCTGGTGGCACAGAGGGCTCCATCATGGTATTTAATATCTCTCCCCATGCTGAAAGAAAGAGTCTTGACATAGACACCAGTGGGTCTGTAGAGCCACCGACAGCCAGTCAGGACACATCATTTAATGCAAGGACATCAATAAATATGCTTTTTTAAAAACAATTTTGTAATATTATTGTGCAACTGAAATAAATCACAACTTGTTTTCAGTGGGATTCTGTCATAAGCCACAAAAGTAGTGAGCTGGGGGGGCTTGCTTATGATAGAAACAACCAGGTTGGAAGAGACCTCCAAGCTCATCCAGTCCAACCTATCACCCAGCCCTAGCCAATCAACTAGACCATGGCACTAAGTGCCCCATCCAGTCTTTTCTTGAACACCTCCAGGGACAGCAACTCCACCACCTCCCTGGGCAGCCCATTCCAATGCCAATCACTCTCTCTGGGAAGAACTTCCTCCTAATATACAGCCTAGACCTCCCCTGGTGCAACTTGAGACTGTGTCCGCTTGTTCTGTTGCTGGTTGCCTGGGAAAAGAGACCAACCCCCATCTAGCTACAACCTCCTTTCAGGTAGTTGTAGAGAGCAATGAGGTCACCCCTGAGGCTCCTCTTATCCAGGCTGAACAACCCCAGCTCCCTCAGCCTCTCCTCATAGGGCTTGTGCTCCAGGCTTCTCAATCTCCCTCTGCAAAGAGCAAAACTTTCATGTGAGGGTCAGCCTATGACTTCTTGATATTCCAATATTTATTAAATGCATTGATAGGTACAACTTTTTTGACCCCTAGGACTAAGTTCTAGGCACCTGAAGCCCAAGTCTGCAGTAAACAGTAGCTCATTTACTGGATGGCTTGCTACTGAATGACTAGGGAAGTCATTCTGCCCCTCTACTCAGGTTAGGCCACATCTTGAGTACTGTGTCCAGTTCTGGCGCCCAGTTTAAGAAAGATGTCGAGATGCTCTAATGTGTCCAGAGAAGGGCACCAGGGCTGGTGAGGGGGCCGGAGCACAACCCTGTGAGGAGTGGCTGAGGGAGCTGGGGCTGTGCAGCCTGGAGAAGAGGAGGCTCAGGGGAGACCAAAGATCTGGTGGAGGCCAAAGGTGTTTCAGCTACCTTGCCTGGTTCTTGCATGGCTCTCAAGATCCCCTCCAATATCAGGATGATGCAAAGGTGCTGCATACTGATACTGCTAGCAAGCTGCAGTGCAACATTAGTGAACTGGAGAGGGAATTTGGCTCAGCCTTTCATGGAATCTTCAGGGATGCAGCAGAGAAATCAGAAAGATGTAGAAATCTGTGCTTTGACCTTTACCAAAGTGATTGACTGAAGAGTGGCTCCTGAGTTCTCTACATCAGCAAGGATGTAGCAGCAGCACGTTGCTTGGTTTGAAATAGGATGGATGCCCAAAGCTCTTCTACACAGTCACTCATTTTCTTTTTTCTTATGCAAGTAAGAACTTTGTGGTGCAAAACACTCTGTAGAAAAACTAAATCTGCTAGCAGGAAGTTATTACTCATCATATGATAACTGCAGCTTAATACAGTCCCATCTGAAGAACTGCTGAGGTCTACAAGCTCTCTCTTGAATACATTTTTTTTTTTTTAATATATGCTCAGATTATTTCAGAGGGAGGAAGAACAGCATAGGACTGCTGAAATACCATCATTGTTTGTGAAAACCACTTTTTAGTTTCTTCTCACCACCTTTAAGATGCCCTTTTATATTATTTGTTGTTGTTGTGTTAAGAGGAGGTGTATCTTTAGTCACCTTTGGGGTTTGCTAAGGGTTTATTTTATTCAAATGAACACTGTCTTTTGTGTGACTCCTTTTGTGTTATTTAGGTACAAATGAGCTTTGTCTAAACAGAAAGATAACACCTTCCTTAAACAGCCTCAAAGGGCTTAAATTTAAGTCAGATTATGATACAGGTATCAGTAAGTGGATAGTAAAATGAGATGGGTTATGCATCAGGGGCAAGGAAAAATATTAACAGTCTGATGTTGAATTTGAGGAGTTAATTTAATTCATCCATTGAATTAAGTTAAAAAAAAAAATCCTCATAGCCTGCTCTTCTCTACAATAAAACTGTACCTCAGTCAGGATTGTTCTTACTGAGGCAAGGAGCAGAAGGTAAGATCAAAATTGGATCTTTTCATCCAATGATCAAATGTCAGAAAAGAGACAAATGGGCTGCTCTCCAGAAATTCAGCCCATCTTTGAGAGTCCTGTGAAAAGCACATCTGTTTGTGGCCAGAAGCAGACTGGTAGAGCTCTGTTGTTTATGATCACAGTGTCTTGATTTATACAGAAGTGGCATTCCCAATGACTCCTTGTAAAGGAGAGACCGTTTCAAAATTAATAATTATATTAATTTTGATATCCAGGCAGAGATTGTTAATGACTATGAAAACTGTTTATAAACATTAAATCTTGCCACAAAACTTATATACAAGGGTCAAAAATGCACGGTTTGGAAATTTGCACATGCAGGGAACAGGTAAACTGGAACGCTTTAAAGGCAACCAGCATAAGCAAACATTTTTCTAGCAGAGAAGGTTTGTGCACAGGAAACTCCTTCCTGCTTATGGCAGAAGGCAATTAATGATTACAAGAGGCTTGAAGTATTTACTCACAAAAATATGCTGGGACAATACCCAAAGCACGNACAGGCCCAGGTACAATAGTAGAGAGCGCAAGAGCAACCAACCCAGTGTGCTACCTGCTCATCCTTTATATCCATTCAGCCCGAGGCTGATGGGCCTTTGGACATAGATTAGCCAATTAGGATGGCAGTTTGTCTACCCATATGAGGTGAAGCTGGGGCTTCCATCCCCTTTCCTGCAGCCACCACCCCCAACACAGAGGGAGGGGGAGCAGGGGAGCATGCCTGGGCAAGCTAGGACATGTACAAGCCCACCTTTGGCCTATTCGGGCCTACCACAACACTCCTGCATGTTTCTCTGCCAGCAACACATAGCTCAGGTTCAAACGTTGCGCAGGTGTGAGCAGCAGCAACAGCCACAGATTAGAACCATAGAATCACCAAGGCTGGTAAAGACCTTTTACATCATCAAGTCCAACCAGAACCCAACTGCAATGACCACTAAACCATCTCCTGAAGCACCACACCTACAGCTTTTTGAACACCTCCAGGCATGGTGACTCCACCTCCCCGGGCAGCCTGTTCCAGCCCCTCACTACTGTCTCACTAAAGAAGTTTTTCCTCATGTCCAACCTAAACCTCCCCTGGCACAACTCAAACCCATTTCCTCTCCTCCTGTTGCTGGTTACTTGAGAGAAGACACCAACAGCAGCCTCACTCCAGCCTCCTTTCAGGGAGCTGTAGACAGCAATGAGATCTCTCCTCAGCCTTCTCTTCTCCACACTGTTTCTGGAGAAATGCCCTCTTACTGCAACTTTATACCCTTCTGCTCTCCACACACACACAGAGGTAAACTTCCCGTTTGCATTTGGGACGTGAACCCAGAGGGATTCTGTTCATAAATGTAGGGAGTCCTGTGCTCCCAAGCCTGCTACTTCAGAACACTATTTCTCCTCTCCTTCTTCTGCAGTGTTTGCCAGTGGAAAAAAATAGCAAACCCTATTTACAAATATTTTTACCTCTTGGCCCTCTGCCCAGTGCTGTGCTATTAAGGCTGTCCTTGTTCCACTAAACAATTCCCAAATGTTTTTGCATGGATGTATTGGCTTGCTTACGAGTTCAGACACTCTAATTCCACCAGCTGCCGCTCTTTGCTGAATTCAAGGTGAATTCTCTGAACTTGAAGCTTGGCAGAAAATTCCCCTTTTGTTACTCCAGTAAAATATTCCATACACCAGTAAAGTTCCTCTACTGAGATGTTTTTTCTGTACTAGCCTCTCTTTTCATGATCAAAATTTCTCTGCTCACCTTGGAGCAGTACACCCCCAAAGCCTTACACTTATATCAGATGAGGTCACAGAGGCTGCAACCAGCGAGAGACTTTAAGTGAAATTTGGGTACCCAGTTCCAAAAACTGTGTCTGGGAGGAACTTTTTCTCAATGGGAGCCTGATCCCAGAGACAAGGAGACAAGACATCTCCATGTCTCCATGCCCAAAGATGTCTCAGCAGCTTAGAGTCTAAGCAGAGTTACAATAAAGGAAAAAAAAAAAAAAAATTCTCTTCCTCTTTTCCCTGAGGCTTTTCACCCAGTGATCATTCCCAAAGCACATCTTCAGGAGTCTCCTCTCTCCAAAAGGTTGTGGTGGGCAACATTTTCTCCCAAAGTACAGAGTGAAGCAGTGGCCCACGTTCATCTTCCTGCTCTCTTCCTTTTTCTTTGCAGCCCAGCTTGTCAGAGCACTGGCCCAGAAAGGTAGATAGCTGCTGTCCTTTCTCTCCATGTACAGGGGCTCAGTCTCTTGAGATCCCTTTAAGGAGCATTTGCCGCACAGCTGGGAACCAGATATCCAGCCAGCCTCTTTCCTTACCACTCCTGATGAGTCTGGGCCAGCATTGCTCACATGAATATATCACAACATGCCCTGTTTGAAGGACCACTGACGGAATCATAGAATGGATTGGGTTGGAAGTGACTTCCAAAGGTCATCCAGTCCAACTCTCCTGCAGTCGGCAGGGACATACTCCACTACAGCAAGTTGCTCAGAGTCTCATCCAGCCGTACCTTGAATATCTCCAGGGATGGGGCCTCCACTGCCTCCTTGGGCAACATGTTGCAGTGTTTCGCCACCCTTATGACAAGGAACTTGTTCCTAACATCCAATCTAAATCTGTTTCTCTTTAGTTTGAAGCCATTGCCCTCATCCTGTCACTGCAGGCCTTCACAAAATGTCACTCTGCAGCCTTCTTCTAGCTCCCTTCAGGTACTGGAATGTCTGCCTGGAGCCTTCTCTTCTCCAGGCGGAACAACCCCAGCTCCCTCAGCCTATCCCCATAGCAGAGTTGGTTTAGCCCTCTTCTGGACCTACTCCATCAGCTCTGTGTTCTTCCTGTGTTGAGGGCTCCAGACTTGGATGCAGTATTCCAGGTGAGGTCTCACAAGAGCAGAGTAAAGTAATGAATTCTTTCTTTCTGCCTTTTCCAGGTTGTGGAGAAGTCTCTCAGGTCTATTCTGTGCCTGTACAAGCCATTTTGACTAGATATTGATGTGTTAGTGTCTGGTGAGCAAAGAGCAAGGCTGATGGCAATGCTATATGCTCTGACACATGCCATCAACATAGGCAGCCTGTACTGGTTTGAGGCTAATTGGAATATTTTAATGAAAAAAAAAAAAAAAAAAAAAAAAGAGATTATAGGCTGTGAAAGGAAAAAAATTATGATGTCTGCATCACTCATAGGCTTGCTGAGATGTATAAGAACATGAACACAAATATAGATAAGATAGAGAGTCTCGCTCTCTGGGAGTGGCTGTGTCTTCTCTCTGCTGTGTACCCCAACTAACCACTCTGCTTCTAACCTCCCTTGCCAATCCTCCAAATTCACCTTACACGTAAGCCAGACCCTGGGGTAACGTAGAGGGGTGGAAAGAAGGTGGAAGGGTGATTGGGAGCCCCTCC
>VWZE01011527.1:102756-116392 GCA_013396675.1 Eubucco bourcierii
AAAGTGGCAGAATCCCCTCCCTTGCCCTGCTGGCCACGCTGCTCTTGATGCAGCCCAGGACTCGGTTGCTGTCTGGGCTGCATGTGCACACTGCAGGCTCATGTTGAGCTTTTCATCAACCCAGACTCCAAGGTCCTTTTCCTCAGGGCTGCTCTCCAGCCATTCACCACCCAGCCTGGATTTGTGCTTGGCATTGTGCTTACCCAGGTGCAGGACCTTACACTTGGCCTTGTTGAATGTCATGAGGTTGGCCTGGGCCCACCTCTTCAGCCTGTCCAGGTCCCTCTGGATGGATCCCTGCCCTCTAGCAAGTCGACTGTGCCACACAGCTTGGTGTCATCTGCAAACTTGCTGAGGGTGCACTGATTCCTCTGTCCATGTCACTGACAAAGGTGTTCAACAGCACTGGTCCTGAAATGAAATGAAAGCAGACCCTGGGCCTTTTTCTAAAAGCAAATCTGTTAAAAGTCTCTGAATCCAGATAAATATGGTGTAAGCAGACAAGCCCAGAAATGCTGCTAGAAAAGAGAAAGGGTTGGTCAGAGCTGTTGGGTTTCATTCTGTCTGCACTAAGCTTTTCCTGAAAAATTTCGCCTGCTCCACTTTTTCATCTGGCAGCTTCTGCCTTTCAATACAACAGAGTAGGGACAAAGTTGCTCTACGTTTTTCAGAGCAGTCACTCTAGACAAACTTAGTGCAGAGTTTAGCCCTGTTTAAGGCATTGCTGCCTCCCCACTTTGCCAGCTGCCACCCAGTATAGTATGTTTACTTAATCTACAACTGCTGCTGCTGTCTTGACATTCCCCCACAAATCCTCCTTACCTCAGCTCTCCTTACAGCAATGCAGACATCTCTGTCCCTGATGATGCTGCAGGTCATCAGCAGTGGCCTGAAGATTTTTAGTAGAAGGAATGATGTATTTGTGTGAAACAAGGTGAAATAAATGATACAGCCTCTTGAAGAGCCACCGCTTCCTCCATCTGGCAACTGAGAAGTCTGAAAGAGGCACTGCAGATGAAAACAGGGATTCAGGGAAGCCTCTTTATGGTTAGCGCTACCCAGGATATGTGCTGTCTCTGAAAGCTATTTGGGTACCGACTCTTGAGTGCAGCACCCACCCCAGGGAAGAAGGCACAGTCCTCCAAAGGGCAGTGGTGAACAACTCAGTTAAGCAGTTACAATTCTTTGATATTCCAGGTGGGGCTTCAAAGTCAGGCGCCTCATTTAGGTGTCAGAATGGAAAGAGATGTGAAAAACTGCACTACGGCAACCACACTACATGGTGGCTCTCCCTGCAGAGCAGAGAAATGTTGCGGAGAGACTGAGGATCACCTGCGGCTCCCTCCTGGCAGGCAGCAGCCGGAGCCGCGGGAGGGCAGCATTGATTTGCTTGCTGAAGTGCAGCGCTGGGACCTCCTTCAGGGAGGGAGCTTCTGGGAGCATCCACTCAAACCTGCTGCGGGTTTTGTCTGGGTGAAAGTGTGAAAAGCTATTCTGGAGTGCCACTGTGAAAGTACAGCTGCAGCCTTGGCACATTTCGGGTGCATTTGTTTTCTGTTTTCTAGACCGTTCAAGTCAAACTGACCACCTTCTTGGCTGGAAGGCTAGGACAAGAAAGAGATTCCTTTGAACATCACTGTCCCAAAATCATGCTGACTACTGATGGTAAATAACAATAATCCCCTCTGGCCATTGTTTTCAGTGTCTCTTTGGAATGCATTTCTCTCTCATACAGTTTTATGCACATGAGAGTTTTCTCTGTCATGGCCATGGCAACCTGTTGGGGAGATGGGAACAGTTGAAGTCCCTGGAATGTGCATCTTTCTCCATCTTTACCCAAGGCAAGCTGCCGGGACACTGCTAGAGCTCTTCCTAAGAGCCACACACAACTCTGTGAGAAATCTCAGTTCACAGAAGCCGTCAGAAAGTCACTCGTAGAGTTAAGCCTGAACCTGTCCAAGGAAGCACTATTGACCTAGGTGCTAATTTGATGCTCCAGGAAGCAATTTACATGCTGCTGCAAAGGCCTCCCCATCAAATCCAGCTCAGGCACTCTGAGCAGAAGTGGACATCCTGGTTATGACCACCTTCCAAAGCCTTGCTTCCCTTCAGCTTGGTGTAGAGTCAGAGCTGGTGTCTCTGTGGTCACTTTCGGCTTTCTGCGTCAGCAGGGTCCCCGTTCTCTCTTTGGCACTGTGATTTGGTATGCAGCTACTGCTTCGTACAGAGAGCACAAAGGACTTGAGTCCATCAGCACAGCTACTGACACTTCAAAGGCTTGGCTCCATTTAAGTTCTTTGCAGCAAGACAGGATTCAAACTAAGTGCAGGAGTGCTTCACAAACAGCCTCAGAGTTTATTGCACAGTGGAAAAAAAGAAATTACCATTTCTGTGAGGAGCACTTGGTCTTCCGAATGCCTAAGCTAATTTTTGGCTCACTGAGGAAAATTTTGTGTCAAAGCCTGTACTGGATGAAAGATGCTGAGGACTAAGGGCTGTTGGTTATCAGGATGTGACAGGGTATTTCTGTGACTACAGTGATTCTGTAGTAAGATCTGTGTAGTAGGACACCTCTGCTATGAGGCTAGGCTGAGGGATCTGTGGTTGTTCAGCCTGCAGAAGAGAACCCTTCACAGCACTTCCCCACTGCTTAGGATTCCCTGACTGGCATGGTCAGGAATCCTTTTCCTGGCGACATCGCTGTGTGACTGGAAACTGTCTCTGAGTAAGAGGCATGGGATCAGTGTCTTCAGGGAAAAGAGTTCTGCTTTATAGCAGGTACAGATCTCCCTGCTGCTTCAAATTCAAATTTGAAGTGGGCTTCATATACATGCTTTGATTTAAGAACATAGAGGATATGGCAGCCACAGATACAGAAATATGACTCATCTCAGCAGCACTCTGTGCATGTAGGGCACAAGAAGTGTCATTTATTAGAATGCATAATGTGGTGTGTTAACTACAAGGGCCAGTGAGTGCTGCCTGCTTTTTGTGCAAATCCTGCTAAAACCCAACAGCCAGGAGATGCACATTTGCAGGTAAAATTTGGCATCTCTTGCCTCTTGCTCTCCCTCTGCTCTGTAGTTAAGAAGAGCCAAGAGTCACAAGGAATCTCTACAGAGGGCAAGACTGTTCTTGCAGGAGCAGGTTTTCTTGGTTAGTTCTTTGTTAGTTCACAGGCAGAGAGTTTGTCAGGACTAAGATAATACATCACCACTTTTAAACTTGAGGGCTAACCCAATTTATATAGTGTTGTGCCTCTGTGGGTCAAATGTTTGTAAGATGCTGCTAGCTGAGATTTGGGGAGGGTGGTAAATGCTCTGCTTTGCTTAGTGAGGTGTAGATAGCAAAGAATACAGGGAGACAGTGCCAGTATCACTCCTCAAAACAGGAAAAAAACCATGTGCCCAATGCCTTGGGTTGTGCCAGGAGAGGTTTAGATTGGATATAGGAAAACTTCCTCTACTGCAAGAGTGGTCAGGCAGTGGAACAGGCTACTCAGTGAGGTGGTGGAATTGCCATCCCTGGAGGTCTTTAAAAAACATATGTACATGGCACTTGGGAATGTGGTTTAGCGGGCATGGTAGTGTAGGGTAGACAGTTGGACTTGATAATCTTTAGAGGTCTTTTCCAACCTTCATGATTCTCTGCTTGCTTCTACAATTAGAAATGTGGGAAACAGACAATCTGATTTTCTGGTTTTCCTTTTTTATTTTTTTTTTTCCTTAGCAAGTCTCTGTAGTTACATGGGAATTAAAAAAAAAAAAAAAAAAAGGCACACAAATCCCCAGAGGAAGTTAATTAAATATTCTCCCCACCTCCTTCTCCTTACTCAGCCACTCCCTTTCTTTCAGTTGGCAGGGTCCCATGGCGACCATCGGGGAAGAAAAGCATCCTCTCCAGAACGCTCACCTCGCCATAGCAACCGAGACGTCAGCGCCGGCGTCCAAAGCCCGCAACGGGCCGAGGGGCGGCACTGCTCCCGAGGCTGACCCTCCCGGCCCCACTGGGGCCTTACTGCAGACCGAGCCGCGGCGACAGCGACAGCGAGACCCCGGGCGGTGGCGGGGGTGGGCAGCGCCGTGCCGGTCCCGTCGGAAATCCGGGGCGGGGGCGCAGCAGGAGGCAACGCCGCTGTCCGTGGTGCTGACAGTCCCCGCCGGAGCCGAGGGGTCCTGGGAAGGGACAGGTACACGACCCACATCCCACATGACACGGAAAGAAACGGGCGGCAGCAGCCTGCCTTACAAAACGTCCTTTTTTCTCTCCGTCAAAGAAGAGGGGTAGAATACCAACCCCCCTCCCTCCTCACTCAGATTTACAAATACCCGGGCAGAGGCTGCTGCAGATGGAATATATTCTGTGGTTTCCACCTTCCAATAGGCACCTTCATTTGGGACAATAAGCGGAGGAAGGACGGGAACGACGTCTCTGGGATTATGCTTTGGAGCAGGTACGTGGGTGGAGAGGTGCTGTTCTGGGCAGCACTGTGGCAAAGGAGCCAGACCTTTTGGCAGAGCCGAGCAAGGTGGGCTTTTCCAGTGATGTATCTTCCGTGCATTTCCTTATGTTCATTCCAAATCCTTGGGGTTTGGCAAAGAGGATTCATTCCTCAGGAGCAAATGCTCTGCAAAGCTTGAATTTTAAGCTGATGCTGCTGTTGAATTGCTTCAGAATAACTACCTGTATTCTCTACACTGATTTACATTCTGTGTACCTATAGTCATTCTTTTAAAATTATGCCACCTATTTGTCTTTTAAATATATATATATCCCTTGATGTGACCAGTTCCATGAAAGCAGAAAATTACTTGTACCAAGATGGAGAAGACCAATCTACCCATCTGCTTTTTGTCTGTCTCTAGATACATTCAAACAGCTTCTTCCCTCCTCATGTAGCTACACTAAAAGAACTGCTTTCATGTCTTCAGTCATTAATTTGAAATCATCCTTTCTGAAAGCCTTGTCTCCCATTTTCTCTGTGGGTTCCTGGACACATCTACTCAGGGAAATACCACAGGCACAGTAATCTTTGACTTCTGTAGCCAGAAGAAGCAAGAAGTATATAATGTTCTTCATAATTCAGGCATATGCACAGCATTATTTTTCATTAATACAGTATTTCAAGCATTATGTTGGCTCTACAGAGTACAGCTGCCTTCTGCTTTCAAAAGGCCATTAGTGTGTGTGAGGCAGGATTCATAGCCAGTTCCTTCTGGGCAAAGATGTTCAAATGTGGTTCTTGAAGGTTTGTTGTGAAAGCCACTGTTAACCACTTAAATAAATGTCTTGGTTTGCAGAAAAGTTGGATGCCAACCCAGAGGCATCCTTGGTTGGGTGTCTAAATAATGGATTTTGGAGGCTTAATTTATTAGTTTGTTTTAGACAGCCTGGTCTCAGCTGAGCCAGTAAGGGGACGGAATTCTATACCTTAGCCATGTTTGGGGAGCTCTGCTCCTTAGCTTAAAGTAAGAGCTTGCAGAATCTTACTCCTCAGCAATTCTCCTGTGAAGCCTCTTTGCAGACCTGTGCAGTGCAATTCTCCCATCTGGGTCACACCATGTGATCTCCATCCACATTTCCCTTTGCAGCCCCACCAGGCACCCTCCCTCAGGTGTTCAACAATTTGAGAGCAATACCAGACAATGTGAGTAACACCCTAACATCCTCAAGCAAATTCTACTTAACCTCCCCACCACAAACACAGTTCTCCCAGCACCAAAACATGACACAGCACTTGTGTGTCTGGGATTTCTCCATTCCAGCATCTTCCACCATTCCCTAGGCTTTCTTTCTGACAGGCAGCAACTGGCATCCTGCCCGAGAGGACATCTCCTGTACAGGTGGTATCAGCTCAGCTTGTCTTGGTGGCTTCCCCTACTCTGCCTTTGTCCTCTCTGAGCCTAGCTCAGCTGAGACATCTCTTCCAGCCTAACTGTGGGCTTTACACAGCCTTCGACACTCCCAGTTTCTCCAGCAAAGTTAGAGAAGGAGGCTACTTAATGCTCTCAGTAATGGCTATTTGGATGTGGTGCTTAGAGATATGGTTTAAGGTGAGTCTTGTGGAGTAGGGTTACAGGTTGGACTTTTCCAACCTTGATGTTTCTGTGATTCTATATCCTCTGATGCCAGCCCATGAGGATGTTCTCCTCCTGCGCATTCAGGTTGTCTTCTCTTCCTATAAGAGAAGTCTTCCTGGAAGCATTTTAAGATTTCCAGCATGATTATTAGCCTGGCATGATTATTACCCACCAGTGCCACCCCACTCTGTCACTATGTCAGGCACAGGTGATCTGTGTTATGTGAGCACTAGGTTCACTTTTTTGTGAGAGTAAGGAGCCCTGTGACAGGAGCTAGTCCATCCCAGCGCAAATGCTTGCTCTAATGCAAAAATCCTAGTACAATATGAGCTTCACAAGAGTTAATATCAAGAATTTATTTCAATGTGACCTTTTCACATAGAAACAATTTTTCCTTGTGCTCACTGCTAGGGAGAGGGTGAGCTAAGCTGCCCAAGTCCTCACTGAAGCTGCTGGCATTTTCCCTGTGAAGGAGAGGACACTCAGTGAGGAGAAGGTGAGAAATTCCAAGAGATGGGCAGAGAAATCAGCCAAGCTTGAGACTCATCACAGCTCATCTGTCAACACCCACCATGGCAAACCAGCCCTGTAAGCACCACATTCCTCACATCAAGCAGCAGAGCATAGTGTGTTGCAAGCAGGGCCTGTTGTTGTCAAAAAATTAACGTATGTGGGAGTGCCTCTATTTTTCTACCTTTGAATCAGGAAAAGTTCCAGCCTGGCTATGTCCAAGGACAGATCCAATCCCCATTAAGGAAGGCAAGTAGCCTGCAAAGGTATAATTCAAACTTCTTTGCACTTTTCTTGGGCAACTCGTCAGTGGAACCTAATCTGACAGCAGAGCTGAAAATCAGTTTGGTCCCTCTCCTTCTTAGTCCCACTTTTTCATGCCCCCACAGTCACACTGGGTACAGATCTGGGTTCTGCAATCATTTTTAGAACAGTGCTGCTCTAGAGTTCTGCCTTCTGGTCACAGCAGTAGGAAGAAAGAGTAAAACTCTAAGACACTAAAAACTCTGAGAGTGTTACCTTTGGGGAAGAAGAGTTTTTATCTGTAGCAGGAGAATCCTAACTACTGTGTACCTGGTGAGGAGGGCAACAAAGCATGACAAAGGGCCTAGAGAATAAATCTTGTGAGGAGCGACTGAGGGAGCCAAGTCTGTTTAGTTTGAAAAATAGGAGGCTGAGAGGAGACCTCATTGCTGTCTACAGCTACCTGAAGGAACACTGTGGAGAGGTTGGTGCTGTTCTCTTCTCACAGGTAATTAGTGATAGAACAAGAGGGAATGTCCTGAAGCTGCCTGAAGGGTAGCTTTAGACTGGATAATAGGGAAAAATTTTTCACAGAAAAAGTGGTCAGGCATTGGAACGGGCTGCCCAGGGAGGTGGCTTGGTCACCAACCCTGGACGTGTTTAAAGGTCATTTGGATGTGGTCCTTGGGGATATGGTTTAGAGTAAACCTTG
This sequence comes from Eubucco bourcierii, assembly GCA_013396675.1. Lineage (NCBI taxonomy): Eukaryota > Metazoa > Chordata > Aves > Piciformes > Ramphastidae > Eubucco > Eubucco bourcierii. Next base: position 110,302 of record VWZE01011527.1, read on the forward strand.
TAGAGTAGGGTTCTTTGTTGGACTTGGTGATCCTGAGGGTCTTTTCCAACCTGAGTGATTTTGTGCTTCTGTAAGCAATGCATTGCATTTGTGCTCATAAGAGAGTAGCCAGAGCATGGTGCTCTGTGTGTCTCCTGTAATTAGCTGGAACAGGCTGTGGGCAAGAACTGAGGAGACAGATGGAAGAAACAGGCAGTCCAAAGGTCATGGCAAACCATACAATTCGTTTGGCACAACCCAGGTCTGTGGAAGGAAGATTGTAGCTTTCCTGGGCTTTGTGGATAACTCTACCCTACAGCTGCTGAAGAATCAACTTCTGGCAGCAGGTGCCCTTGCCTGTCTCTCCAGAAATTTATCCTCTCTACAGATAGAAAATTCACAGCCATGTGTGCTTCAGCATAGCCCTGCTTGAAGAGAGTTACACTAGTTCCCTCACTCTGCAGATGCTGATGACGTGAAGGTCATGTTGATAGTGATGAGCACAAACCTGGCTCATATTTTAGGAGTGTCTATCCCTGAACCAGAGCACAATGCTTCCTATAAGCAGAATTTGCAGTTCCCATAAGGGTTTCTTCCCACTGATGACAGAGGATAAACACACTCTTAGGGCTTAGGTGCTTGAATAAAATCCTGGGGTTTAGCAACTCACTTCAGGTTAACAGACCCACACCAAATGCCTGCATATCAGTCCTAACTCATGAGAAAAAAATAAGTGGGAAAAATCCATTCCCTTCAAATGCAGGATAAAGCCACTGCTCCCAGAACCTTGAACAACCACGCTGAACCTCAAAAGGGAACACCTCTCAAGGAGACTCAGAGACTCAGCCAAAATGCAGTGACTTGTAACTTATTTATGGCTTTGAACCCTGAATGTTCATCTAAATCATGCCCCATGGATTTGACCCAATCACAGAATCATTTGGGTTGGAAAAGACCCTTGGGATCATCAAGTCCAACCAGTGCCACAGTTCTGCAGTCAGTTACTCCAGACGTGAGCTGATAAACCCAGAAGCAATAGAACAGCCCTGTTCTTGGCCTCATTGGTTACTGCATGGCTCACCACTTACTAAGACCAGTTAAAAGGATAAAGTTGTAACTGGATTCTTCCTCAGATGACCAGTACAAGGAATATAAACTGACCCCAACTCCCAAGTGTTGCAGTATCCTTGTTCTTAGCTTTCACACCTTGTTAAAGCAGTCAGGAAAGAACATGAAGAGTCAGTGAAGATTGATAGCAAAGAGACTCTCTTGTTGCCCTTATTTTCCTCAAGCATACAGTTGATTTTTTTTATTTTTTTTTATATTGGTGCTCATGTGGTAGCTGATTATAACACACATTTCCTTCATTTGACTGATTCATCCACACTCCCTGCTCCCATGACCCTGCAGTACAGACAAAGCTCTCAGATGCTGATATAGGATGCAGTAACCTGTGTTGATTTATATCACCACACAATCACAAAATCACAGAATTGCTTTTGTTGGAAAAGACCTTTAAGATCATCAAGTCTAACCATTCTCTAACTCTGCCAAGTCTGGTATTGAACTATGTCACTCACAGCACATCTGCAGATGTTTTTGACACTCACCCCTCAGATATTTATAGACATTGATCAGATCCACTCTTAGCCTTCTCATCTCCAGACTGAACTGCTCCAGATCTCTCAGCCTTGCCTCATCAGACAGCTGTTTCATTCCCTTCATCATCTTCATAGCTTTTGCTGAATGCTCTCCAGTATTTCTCTGTCTCAGGCAGAGTGACAGATTGTATTGGCAATACAACCTGCCAGAGATAGCAGCCCAAGTACCAGAGAGCTGATGGTGGCAGGGTATCTCCAGCAGAGCAGATTCACCTGATGGAGGGTGGGCAAGCAGGAGGAGTCTGAGAAACTAGGATTCATCTGCCAGGCAAAGTTACTAAGAAAGTGATGAGGGAAGGCAATTAAGGGAGAGGGGAAAGTGGAGACCAAGTTGGGCAGCACCCACAACCCTCCAGTAGAAGATGGGTTGAGGGGCAATGTATCACACCCCCCACACACAATGGTGGCCCTTGCAGGTGGTTGACAATTCAGCTATCATGATATCATCCACTTCTGGGTCTCACTACTGATATCCCCAAATGTTGTTTTTGACAGGGGGGTGCAATGCAAAATTCCTTGTTTACTGCACCCCACTGAAACAAACCCAGTTGGTACCAGCCTCAAACTGCTTCAGCTATGAGTCCAACTTTAATCTGAGTCATGTTTTCAGCTCTCCAACACTACCTGCATGTGAAAGCTGCTAAATAAAGCCAGCTGCTTTGGGAGCAGCCTTGGTGACTCACGTATTGACCAACTTTCCAATGATACAGAGTCAGCAGCTGGATACAGTGCAAAACATGGAGGAGAGGTGCAGAGAGGACCTGTGGCAATCCATCACATACTGGCTGTGCCACCTTGCTCTCAAACACACCCTGCATTTTTCAAGGATGCTCAATTGCTGCCTATGCTGTGCAGCTGATGGTAAATCATAGAATCATAGAATCATAGAATGGTAAGGTTGGAAGGGACCTCAAGGATCATCTAGTTCCAACCCCCTGACATAGGCAGGGACACCTCCCACTAGTACAGGTTACTCAAGGCCTCATCCAATCTGGCCTTGAACACCTCCAGGGAGGGAGCAGCCACGACCTCCCTGGGCAACCTGTTCCAGTGCCTCACCACCCTCACTGTAAAGCCCATTCGTGTGAAACACACAATGCCACACTCAACACAGCTAATGAATGCAGGGTCTAAAAAGCTAGAGGAAAAAAAAATCATCTCTAACCACTTCAAGTGATGAATATATCTTTCGCTCTTCCACATCTGACTATTTTTTTGCTCTGTGTTATTGAGGGTGACTTGCAAAGCAGCACAAGGAGCAACATCCCAAATCCATCCAGGCTCTGCTTGGGAGTAGGCAGACAAGAAGGCTGCAGCTGGTGACACATGTAGAACTAGAGTAGGCAAAGCACAAACCATCAGCAAAGCACTGAAATAAACCTCAGAAAGCAGAGCTGGGAGCTGGATCCCTTGGAAAGATGAGGAGGATGATGGTGGCTTTTTGAAAATGTCCATTTGGTTTCTAGGATGAATTTTTGATCTGTCATAAACTGAATCCTGGTTTGTCTTGCACAGTATCAGGACGCTGGAGTTAAGCATTAACAGAGTACACTCAGGGAAAAAAGAGTTTCAATATCTAGTAAGACCCTTTGCATGACAACACCACAATCAAAAGGATACTTTTTAGCACATCAGTCCTGGGGGTGAGTTTGCAGACACGTAGCCAATAATACTGTTTTCCATTTTATCCTTGTAGAAGGCTAAGACCAACCCAACCACCTGTCTAAGTTAAAACCTCTATCTAGCAATTTACAACTCGGAGTAGGACCTCTGCTAGTTTCAGTGCTTCAGGCAGGCTTTTCACAGATACCTGGCATGTCAAACCTTTTCTTTTCTCTCTGTACACAGCCTGAGCAAAAGACTTGGTCGTGTCTGCCGATAGCAAGGACAACAGCAGTGGACCTTTCGTTCCCTCCAGCCTACCACTCCTGCTGCAGAACGAGAGCTACCCTGAACCCTCTATCTCTCCTGCTGGCTGCAGCATGATGGAGTTGCTCTCAGGACCCAGCTCCAGCAGGAACCACACCGTTCTGCAGCCTGTGCTGTGGCCAGGGGAAATTGCAGCAGCCAGCGTGGTTTTAGGAGCGCTGTGGCTGGTTTCTTTCTTTGGAAACTCACTCGTTTGCTTAGTGATCCACAGGAGCAGGAGAACACAATCCACCACCAACTATTTTGTCATCTCCATGGCTTGTGCAGACCTGCTCATCACTGTGGCAAGCATGCCCTTCGTGCTGCTGCAGTTCGCTTATGGCAGGTGGGTGCTAGGCACCGTGATGTGCAAGCTGGTCAGGTACATCCAGTACCTTACCCCTGGAGTCCAGATAGGTGTGCTCCTCTCCATATGTGTGGATCGCTTTTACACCATCGTCTACCCTCTGAGCTTCAAAGTCTCCAGGGAGAAAGCCAAGAAAATGATCCTGGCCTCTTGGCTCTTTGAGGTTCTGTTTGCATCTCCAGCTTTCTTTTTCTATGGCTCCAAGAGTGATGACCACTGCAACTTCTTTCTCCCTGCTTCTTGGGAAGGAGCCCTCTACGGTGTCATCCACCTCCTGGTGGTGTTTTTGATCCCGTCACTCCTCATTATCTTCTTCTACCAGAAGGTCATCAAGCACATTTGGAGAATAGGCACGGATGGCAGGACCGTCAGGAGGACGATGAATATTGTCCCGAGAACAAAGGTGAAAACCATCAAGATGTTCTTGATGTTAAATGCAGTGTTTCTCCTCTCCTGGCTCCCTTTTTATGTGGTGCAGCTGTGGCATCCACAGGAAACAGAGTACAGAAAGAGCACCTTGGTTTTCCTGGCAATCACCTGGATCTCCTTCAGCTCTTCAGCCTCTAAGCCAACCCTCTACTCTGTGTATAACGCCAACTTCAGAAGAGGAATGAAAGAAACCTTTTGCATGTCTGCCATGAAATGCTACAGGAGCAATGCGTACACCATCACCACCAGCTCCAGGATAGCCAAAAAAAACCATGTTGGGATTGCAGATATCCCAGCTCCAGCCAAAACCGTCAACAAGGATTCAATTTATGAAGTTTTTAACAGGGAAGCAAAGGAAAAAAAGCTTGCCTGGCCTATTCAGTCCAATCCCCCAAATACATTTGTCTAGCTGGCTCCAGTGCTCTGAAAAGTTGCTGTGTATCCCTAAAACAAGGAGCTGTTCCTCAGTTTGTAACCCATTTATGGTTACACATTTTTAAGACAGCCTTTATGGAAGAAAAAAAAAAAAAACCAAAAAAAAAAAACCGAGATGGTTTATTTTATTAAATGCCTTGATTTTGATGTGTCCAGTCTATGTCATTTCAGTTACACTCTGCTCTTTGGAATTGCTCTACCATGATTACAAGCACAAGCTTTTTACAAAACAGAACTCTTACACTGTCTGTAAGGAAAAAAGGGAAGGAAAAACTCAACCCTGTAAACGCAATGTGCACCCCAATCCCTCTACACTGCCTTTCATCATGCCCCTGTGACTAGCATTGTACTGGGGTTCTCTTCCTTCTGTTCTGCATCTGGGTGGTTCCAACCCAATCTCAAGCACAAGTCCAGGCTGGGTGCAGAGTAGGTTGAGAGCAGCTCTGAAGAAAGAGACTTGGGGGTCTTAATTGCTGAGAAGCTCCCTGTGGACCAGCAGTGCCCTCATGCAGCCCAGAAGGCAGCCTTGTGCTGGGCTGCAGCAAGAGGAGTGTGGGCAGGAGGGCAAGAGAGGGCATTCTGACCCTTGACTCTGCTCTGCTGAGACCTCACCTTCAATCTTGCCTCCAGTTAAGGTGCCCCCAGCATAAGAAGGACACAGAGCTGGTGGAGAGAGTCCAGAGGAGGCCACAAAGATAATCCAAGGGCTGGAGCACCTCTGCTATGAGGAGAGACTGAGGGAGCTGAGGTTGTTCAGCCTAGAGAAGGCTCTGGGGGGACCTTAGAGCTGCCTTCCAGTAGCTGAAGGCTCCAGAGGGACTTTTCCTCAGGGTGTCTGGACACAGGATGAGGGGGAATGGTTTGAAGCTGAGGGAGAGTAGTGTTAGACTGGATCTTAGGAAGAAGTTATTCAGTGTGAGAGTGGTGAGACTCTGGAACAGGTTCCCAGAGAGGCTGTGGCTGTCTCCTGCCTGGGGGTATCACAGTATCACCAGGGTTGGAAGAGACCTCAAAGATCATCAAGTCCAACTCGTTACCACAGACCTCAAGATTAGACCATGGCACCAAGTGCCACATCCAAACCTGCCTTGAACACCTCCAGAGATGGTGACTCCACCACCTCCCTGGGCAGCCCATTCCAGTAGCCAATGACTCTCTCAGTGAAGAACTTTCTCCTCACCTCCAGCCTAAACTTCCCCTGGCACAGCTTGAGACTGTGTCCTCTTGTTCTGGTGCTGGTTGCCTGAGAGAAGGAGGGAACCTCCCCCTGGCTACAACCACCCTTCAGGTAGTTGTAGACAGCAAGAAGGTC